>JASAMV010001215.1:0-11628 GCA_030248065.1 Rhynchonema sp. JSB1_4
GTGGTTGTCTTGTCTTCGCATATTTGCACGATTGTGTGTGTGTTTTTTCAGTCTGTTGAGCAGCTGAAAAGAGGGTCAGAAAGTTATGCTCTTGCCTGATTATAAATAAAGATTAAAAAGAAAAAAACGAGGAAAGAGACTCGCTCTTTTCCAGCATTACTCTTCATACAGTATTTGCATAGTATAATGCTACGCTAACTTTGATGCATTTGCGCACACTGACGATGACCTGATGCGCCGCGAGTCTGTGAATACAAGGCCACAAATGGCACGTCAAAGTTATGAAAACTGACACTCTTGAAACATCAGGAGAAGCATCGCATGTCGTACAAACGTGCGAAGTTTGGTGATGACTACGGGAGTGCCAGCGACGACTTCATCAATTTGTACAATCAACATTTGCAACGTCTGCAGAAGCCGATGATGACAAATTGGTAGTGCGTGTGTATAAACATAAGGCGCTGAGACGATGTGTATTAGGATAGGCGGTTTGTGATGTAACGCAATATTAGGTGGTATCTTTGTACCAACATCTGAGCCAGGGTGATAATATGCACATGTTGCGGTATCGAAACAATCTGGTCTGGATTGCACCTATGACATATGTACATTTTATTTGTGATCACAGAAATTTATTGTTACTGAACGAAAATACCACAGTCTTACGATGCTGCTGGTGTGATTCTTATCTTTGATTTTATAAAGTATCTGGAGAACAGCTCAGAATTATGTATATGATGAACGTTGATAACAAAAAAGCAGTCGAACTTGAAGATACATAATTGGTGCATGTGTGGGAAAAAATGTTTTTGTAAAAACATTTTGTAAACTTCTTTTTCACAGGATCTCATCACTTCAGTTGCCATTCAAAAGTAATGGATCGCTGTAAGCCTCATTCCTTCGTCGCCTTCTAATACTCGCATTTACGTCATAGGGTGACAAAAAGAACGGACAAAAACACGCATTAGTTCGCAAGTTTGGTGATAAAGACCATGAGAAGAAACCTCTCCTCACACGTAGGAACACAACTCTCGTTGCGAAAGTTTATGATGATGACACTTTTTGAGAAACACCTGATTCCGATGTTAGTCACCCAAGTATAGCAGCACATATACATTATATAATCCCTATGACGCATATAAATAAATACATAAATTTATAAAGGAACAACAACAAAAATGAAGCGCCTGTAGGTGCCACACGCAAAACAGTGGTGATACAGGAAAGAAACGGTGAAGTTTCGCAACGCCACAGCACTATATAATAGTGGAAACAAGAGTTGGCGCCATTTAGCCTGCAAGAAACACAACGCAATTATTGTCCCCAAAATCGTTTGGTATCTGCTCCAGAGAAATGTCAACTTTGAACACAATTTTTCGCCTGTTCGCAGTGGCTGCTGCCGTAGTCGTTGCTCCCGGTTTGGGGCTGAAATGTTATGACTGTGACGGTCCGTGCTGGGATGCCCCGTACGCACAAACGGACTGTTCCAATACCACGAAAGAAAATTCAACTGATTGGGTTTGCATCAAGGTAAGAAACTAAGCTAAGGGTTTTCGTGTTATTAAAAGCCACTTGCACCTAGCAGGACTGTAGATATGTATATATTTATTCATGTTTCGCAGGCATTTTCAATTATGTATGTTTCATGTGCTAATGCGCGGTATCGGTAGGCATAGGTACCTCGTGGGGGCTCACTTGGGAAGCTATTTTTTAAAATTCAAATTCAAAATGTTGTTTCAAAAAGCCCCCGCCCTGTGTACAGATGGGCTAATATTCCAGTGGTCAACTCAAGTGATGGTGAAATTACTTCGTCAACACTCACAGCAGCCCCAAGTGAGCGTGAGAAATAATACAGGGCATTCGGGATGAGTTCACGACTCTATGTACAAAGTGAGTTGACGAAGTCATTTGACCGCTGTGGTTGACCACTGTAACATAAGCAGGTATAGTGACCACTATGGAGGAATTAATGATTTTCAGTCCAGCGTCACTAGCGATCAGAGCACGTTCATTGGCCGCAAGTGCGGCAAAAGCAGTGAATGTGTTGCAGGTGAGAAATTTTTATTGCTTTTCTATATACGTTTTTACCTACAAGTCGTATAACTGTAACTTTACCTGTACAACTTGTATAACTGTAGCTTTATCTAAAATTGTCGGAGAACACTGGTGCCCGGGGTGAGGATATATTTTCAAATGGAAATCGCCGTAAACGAACATTCTTATTACCTATTGCTGTTTCAGGCAAGGTGAGTGGCTGTGCCACTAAAATGATGGACGTCGGCTCTGACACGAAGCGCCCCGTTGAAGTGTGCTGTTGTACGGGTGATCTGTGCAATTCGGCAACAACAACAACAACATTTGATAAAATAAAATTTGTATTTGTGCTTGTCCCCGTCGTGTTACCCGTCTTTTTGGCTTGATCGTCTAAACTACTGTTTGTCCACATGCCATGTTTGTAGCCAATGAACCTTTTACCGCCTACAAATTCAGCTTTCGTTCCTTGATAAAGCAGCCACGCGTGAAAATGATGTAAATCTAGATTATTTTTTCGAGTTTGTTGGCTTTCTTGAAAAACTTACCTTGTGAAACAAACAGCAACCAAACAAAGACCGAGAAAGCTAAAAAAATTGCACGCTGTGCTGCAGGGTTTTCGACTTTCAACCTGTGTACAAAGCAAAGCATTACCAATATGTGTGCCCTACCATTGTTGCCAGGGTCACTTCAGACCTCGCAGACACGTTGGTGGTCCAAAAAGACGTTCAAGCTCGGTTATTCTTGTTGTCAAGTTGGCGTACGCGGGCTATCAGCCAAAATGGGCGTTTTACTATGCACGATCTTTCGCATAGTCTGGTGGCTGATGTAGAATTGAAGTCAATTGCGAAACTGTACCTATATTTACACATGTACATGTAAGTACGAGCGGAAGTGATAAAAAATTTGCCGCCGTTTAATCGACCACTGCGAAACGAAATGATAAAAATGTGAGCGTCGTCCCTCGTCTCGACTTCGACAAACAAACACACAGAATCTTTTATTACGCCATGTCGTACTCAAGTCTCTCCAATGACTGGATGTATCCGCGGTGGAACATGACACTCGCAGAGATCGTAATGGAATCGTGCGTTTTTACATGCTTTTCATGCCCAGATCTGGGTGTCTGGCTTTATGATTCATGTGATCAACGCGCGCCGTCAACGTTGACGGCTATCGTTGAACATCTGCGTTGACCACTGAACACCACGCTAAAACATATTTTGCCTCTACAAACTATTCTGAAACACCGTTGATGAAGTGACATGAATTGGACAGAACCAGTTTTTTGAAACCCGGCACTTTGGTTATTTAGAACCAGCAGTGTAGTTGTGGGGGTGGGACTGGGGGAGTCACCCCTGGTATGGGGTATGGGGTACGGGAAATTTTTCACTTTTGGAACAAGCACCCCTCAGAAGTGACTTTTTGACCCCGAGAAGTTCAAAATTGACCATTTTTCGCCTAAAAATGTCAAAAGTCGCTTGCTGCCGCAAGAAACTCATGTTTTAAGCACTTTTAGACCACTTTTTGTCACTTTTAGAAGATTTTTGGGTTCATATTTTCAGAAACCCTCCCCCTCGGGCGTGCGGGAAAGTTTTGAATTTTTTGGGGTATGTATGGGAAATTTCCCTAAAATTGGACTCGGTATGGGAAAATTTCGATTTCTCAACGATCACTGCTTAGAACCGATATTTGGAATGCCAATCGAGAGAACGGAAGACTAATTCGAATCCCATTTACCAAAAATTGCCGAGCTGCTGGTTTATTTCCCTGAACAAACAAACATACCCATAAACATTCGTAAAAACGAGCATATACATACAATAAAGGTAAACTGGTGGATTTGCTGCTTGCAGTGGCATGCTGAAGCCGAAGCGCAGAAAAGTCCCTCCGATGCGGCGTTTCGCGATCGCGCGTGACAACAACAACGACCATTCACAGGATTACGATAGAGTCGGTAGGCGCCTTTATGATTCAGGGAAAGGGCATGCCGACACCTGCTCGTGCGCGTAGAATAGAATAGAATTGCACATGCAAAAACACTCCTGATACATACAACGGACAGATTGGGAAACTTTCGGATCTGAGATATAATAATAACCCTTCAGAGAGTATTTTTTGACCACCATCCTGTTCCCAAACCTGCAATTAACTTGGTGTGTAGGTATGTATAGGTACACACCATAGCACTTTACGGTGAGATGGCGGATTGCGATCCGGTCGCTGTATAGAGCAGGGTTGGATTAAAAAATTTTTTTATTATCGAACTTTTTTTTTTTAAAAAAAAAAACTTTTTAAAATTTTTTTTTTAAAAATCACTTTTTTTTATTCCGGACCCCCAAAAAATTGGTTTCTAGAAAAATGAAATTTCTGAAATCATGTTACTTAGGTATGTTTTGAGGGACACTAAAGAGAACTTCTCCACTGACTTGCATGTTTATGTCGATCACCTGCGATCTAGCCCATTTGGTCATAACTTTGAGAACTCGCCCGAAGGTAACTCTGTGGGCATATATGACAAAGGGAAGACCAACCTTCTGTTTGTGAATTTGGGGATAAATTTGAAGAGAGATAAAGAGTTACACCACACTCATGTTATGTGACAAAAGCAACAAATCACAAATCCACACAACTGCAAATAGGCGAGCAAAGTGGAGTCTGTCGATAGCTTACGTCGATAGCTCAATAACTGCACAGTATACGGTATGGGGTGTCCTATATTATACGTGCAGCGATTGTTGGGATGTCTGGGAACTGTATGAGTCCATTACAACGCCATTTTAAACTGAAATATAAGCGCCGCAGGCAATTTTTTGAGAATGATGAGCAATAAAACGCATGAAAACATACATTTTTACCTTAAAAAAGTAAGAAAATAACGAAAAAAAGGGGAAAAATAATAAAAAAAAGTGGACTTACTTTTTAAAATTTTAAAATAAAAAAAGTGGCCAACTTTTTTTTTTTAAAAAAAAAATTTTTTTTTTACAAAAAATTTTTTACTTTTTTTTTTAATCCAACCCTGGTATAGAGGGCAGATTGTACATCAGTAATAGGGATGGCTAAAAACGACAAATTAATCATCAAAAATTTAACTCCACTTTTCAGGCGCCCGCAGCGCCACAATGATGTGGCTGGGTGGATACATTGTCTGGCTGGCGATTATACTGTTCATACTGTACCTGGCGGGCATGATGTGTCTTCATAGAAGAAGGATGAGAAGAGAAGAGGAACTGAGACGGGTGAGGGATGAAAAATTGGGATTGACCCGGTCCCGAGGCTCAATTGTGAACACCTTTGCGCACTTTCGACTGTGACCAATGCTGAATTATTGTGATCTTTGATTGTGGCTAAATTAGTTAATCTAAAGAGCCGAGAAACGTTGTCATGCATACCAGATAATACTGCAAACAATGAGAATCAAGAAATGAATCCCCCTTCGACCTCAGGTAAACAAGGTAAACGATGGCATGGCCATTAATAATAAGCACACTGTTCATTTGTGTATGACACAACACCACAGCCCGTTTTTCGTACAATCAATTTTGGATTTACACATTCTTATTACACCTATGTATTAACTGTGAAAGTACTATTTATACATAACCATAATTTTCCGAAACGACAACGCGTCAAAGACACATTGTTTCACCGAAGACACACCGGACAAGACAATTCAAATTTACCGCGCGCGCGTAGCCCGTAGAACAATTTGCCCCGGCGTGAATATTAGTCATCAATTTTTTATTCTCGACCATCGATCAATCTCTGGCGTAGGAGTCCGTGTGATAAAAAGGCACGGGATCGCATCGATCTCCATGCGTGGTGGGATTAAGAAGGTGCAGTATATGTATATACAGTGTATAGCAATTAGTTTTCTTCTCGAAAACAAAAACGTTATTGTCCTGTTTGTTGTTGTTGTTGTTTCATTCCAGTGGACTGAACTCAGTTCGTGCTCGCACCGTATGAACAAAAAGACATCAGAGACATACATATAAATACCCCGGTTTCGTCAACACAACGTTGAAGACCATTATTATTGTAAAAAATCAAACAGCACGCATAAAGAGAAAATGAGTGAAAAAACATGATTGTCATCTGTCCATGATCTCAAATTCAGCGTTCCCGATTCATTATGTAACAGCAACTGGTTCCCGCAAAACCATTTATCGCTGGTTACTCATTTTCAATAATTCCGAATAACAAAAAACATTCAGCCACCTCGCACTGTTGCCACAATATTTAATGATCGGTTTACATCGGTGGTCTTGACCGGAAAGCAGCCCGGTGCCTGAAACATCAGGGAAGAAGGGTCCTTAGCTGCTATTGTATTGTGTGTATACATACCCTGAGGTGGCTATCAGGCCGAAGGCTTTGTCGTCGGATGTTTTACAAGTTTCTTGTCCGACATTGATAAGGGTTGTTTCTTGCCGGACTGGTTCGAACCGATTAGCAAGTTTTAAAATTTTCGCATGTGAGGGCAAACCACACCAACACGAGCCCGATTTCGAAGATGGTGTGTATTCAAAACGAATAGAAAGAGAAAATCATCATGCTCCACTTTATATTCTTCAACGTGTGACATTTCCCAAATCAGCAGCCACGTCAGAATGTTTCACTGTTCTGCCAGCTGCGAAATCGAGCTCATGTTGATGTGGCTTCCCTATGTGTTTCACTATAACACAGAAACTGGTCAGAAGATATCCACCACGCAAACATATATCATTTTTATGCCCTTGAATGTTTGTGTGAAAATATCTAATTCATGCATTATCTTAATTACCACGGAAAGAATCTAGAAACACGCGTTTGTGTGCAACTTTCACTTTTCTTTCGTCGAAGAATGCATACCCCGTATGGGGTTATGTACCTACCTCAGGTTGTTGTGTGGTGGATAAAGATTTCCAAATACAAATTGTAGAAACCATCCTTAAATTTCTGTTGCACATGTTTTTTATGAGCTTCGTGCAAGTATATTAATTCGCATCAGAAAAAACAGCGTCTTAGTCGAACGAAATCTTGATCTACATAGTCTTTTCAGTGCAAGATTGTCACCAATGCACTAGTGCATTATAACAAATTATTTTGAGTCGAAATTTCGGGTGACATGACATAAATGTCTAAATTAAGCGTCATTTCCTTTTTTTTACAAGTGCTAAAGCTTGGCAATAAAATACCCCAATAATAATAAAAATTATTATTTTGTTTTTTACTTTCCAAGGTTGCATTCACGCGCGATTTACCCAGTATACATACGTATGTACATATGTGGTCGGAACATCTTCAGCGATAATCGTGTCTAATTTTATCAGGTTGCAAGAGCGTTGAGAGCATTAATTTTGCAGTTTTATGTCACATTTTTTACTTATTATATTCAAATCGTATGTAATTTGCATTTCCCAAGTTTTTATCTCCCGTCAAGCGTCTGTAGCCATATGCTCACCGCACGACTATGATGTGAACATAGAGATGTGTGTTTTTTTTGACCAGACAAGTCTTTTTCTCAAAAAAAACCGTAAAATTTATTTGTCACGTCGCCGCAATTGGCACTAGATTATACAGTTGCAATTGCGATTGTCGATCGATCTTGAATTCAAATTTACGCAATGAAACCTCAGCTCATCAAGGTTGCTGACATAATCGTCCTGCAGACGATCGTCGGTCCTGAAGACCTCTAGTCAAACTGACGGGCTTCTTTATGCTTCGTGTTCCACAACGGGTTTCAAGGCAAATTATGTATGTAGGTGTGAAATTTAAAAATGTAGAATTATAACCGATCTCCGACTTTACGCACTGCGCACCAACAATTGTACTGGATGTCGATCGAAGGGTACAAATGATGCGCTTGTAAATTGTCCGCGATGAACATAACAAACATTCTCATACGATTCATAATTATAGGATAGTTTGTCGATGTTGACTTGTGTACTCTGTATATCCATCCACGTATGCTTAACCTTGTTCATTATACGGAATAAAATTCTAAAAGCCTCGGTTTCTGAAGTTTCAACACATTATTCACTGGTTTGATACGAAAATTTTTTAAATGTTGTTCCCGCGCATGTTTTGTTTGCCTAAATGTTGCATTTCTTGACAACGCATTGTTTAGAACAATTTGCTTTCAATTTCAAGGCGCAACGGTTTTTATATTTTACAAATTTCAAAAAACTGTTTGTTCGTGTTTCGGATATTTGTGCACTGTCGGTTGCAAATCAAGAGTGATCGATAAACCTGTTTTATTTTTGCTGCAACATGCACACGTTGACCAAGAAGCTGCAAGACAACACTATTTGTTCCGTTATTGTTTCAGACCTTTTGTGCAATCTTAGATTACTATACTAATTTGTAAATTATTCCAATATTAAAACAACATTTAAATACAATTCTTTCCTTTTCCTTCTTCACAATTCTGCCACGTTATTGCGTATAACTCGTGTTACTTAATGACACTCAATAAACACAACAGATGTGGGATTTGAAATGCCAATAAATTATTCTGTGATTTTTCAGCAAAATGTGGACATTATCCACTATTCTGCATCTGGTATTGGCCCTAATCGCCACCGAGGTTACGGGTCGTGCATTCAGTTATTCTCCAGATGGTATTGACAAAACGGGCGTTACCAAACAGCGACTGAGAAGAGAGTGTCCCAATGAACCGTCGTGGTGTCATTCGCAGGTTTGAAAAGTTAAAAATATTTTAAGATTAGTTTCCATCAGAAAGTTAGGAAGAATATTTCAGGGTATTTTTGTGCACACAGCTATGGCGCCAAGGATTCTCGGACACAGTGTTCGAAAAAAACACGAGATCAAAACACGTTCAGCACATATTGTAATTCATTCAAGTGCTAAAAATTGTTGTTTTTGTAATACAACCCCTCACTAAGCTTCATCATCATCCAGCGACCATGTGTGATTTCGCCTGCCTAGTAAAGTCAAACTACGTCAACACGAGCCCGATTATGGAAGCCGAGTGCTTGGAAAACGAATAGAAAGAGAAAATCATCGTGCCCCGCGTTGTGTCCTACAACATGTAAGATTTTTCAAATCAGCAGCCACGTATGAATATGTTTCGCTGTCTGCCACCTCCGAAATCGGGCTCGTGTTGGCGTAGCGTTACCATATGTGTCATTTTTTCGAATGCGTCTATGCTCCCTGTCGGAAGACTTGCGTGAATTATGTATTTTGCACAACGGTGGTGCAGTTTAATATTCAATCGAAACTGCATATAACTCATTCATATTGCGCTTTTTCTCACCAAAAATCAGGCCACGATGGGAGCTTGTCGCATGGCGATTAATCAGTTCGCGGATTTCTGTCCGTGCAGTTGTGAAACATCAGATATGCTGCGTGCGCGCACCTGTTGCGAAACGTTGATGAGCGAAAAGCGGATACAATGCGCCGAACTGTGCAGATATGATGTGACGCCGTCGCTTGTGAGTTCAGGCATTCATTCAACGTTTTGCTTCGACTTACTGTGAAGTTCAAGACATAATGTTTCGTTTTGAGCGCCTTTTCTGAACACACGACAAGTGAACTGATGCGAAGTATGGTGGGCTTTTGGGATCACGAGGCCATCTGGGTGCATTCGCACTGACGATGACCTGGTGCACCGATAGTCTGCGAAGCAGAGCGAAACGGGGACCCAGAAACATGCTTCAGAACTTGTATTATGGTGGTGCAGACGCACTGACGATGTTCTGGTACACGACCTTTGTATGAATACAGCAGCAGGAAAACTCATTATGCTAATTATTCGCATTAACTGAACCTCAATCAAGACAGACATTATTTTTGTCAAACAACTGATGATCAAAACCGAAACAAATACTTCCAGCTGAGTCTGTATATGCCAGCGTGTGTCGAGGAGCTGCCGACAGTCGTATACTGCGCGGCCGACATGCAAGATGCGACATCATGTTGTCGCACGCATCGAGTGTCGCAAGAGTGTCGCGCGCTGTGCAACGGCAGACGGTTTGCGACAGGGTTGACAAAAAGTGTTTTTAATTAACGAGCTTTTTTTAGAAAATTTTTTTTGATTTTTTTGACGAAATTTTTTTATTAGAAAAAGTGTTGTAGCATGCCGTACAACGTATTTTAATGCATCTAATGCTGTATATCTGATATACGACCATCAAAGTATCGATTACAGCCCAAATCTTGCGTGTCAGATTGTGTACATGTGTACTGGAATGCAGTAGTACATTATCGGTGCCACATCACTATAAAAGACCAGCTCCGCGCATCCCTGTACGGATTTGGGGACAATACAGAGCGCCGCAGGCGCGATTTTGGAAAATTGTCCCGTCCACAGAAAAAGTGCGAATTTTTGCCTCGAAAAAGGCCATTTTTGGACATTTCAGCCCATTTTGGGCAACTTTTTTTTATTAAAAAACGAGCAAAATATGAGTTTCAAAAAAAATTTTTTAATTAACCTTTTTTTGAAATAACCCTGATATGCGACATTCGGGTGGGGGGATTTTGTCAAAAGTGGCACTGATGATGCCCAGGTGCACCTTGGGTCTCGTCTCTGTGCCAAACTGTCAAACACGCGCATGATGAGATCCTGAAGGATTACGGTGAATCTTGGTGTCTGGAATTGTGCCACTCACCCATATGGCTGTTGGGGCAGCCCACCTTGGGTTGATCGTGTCATTCCAAGCACGCTGGGTTCGACAATTTCGCCGAAAAGGCTACATAGGAACACGCATGTGGAGACAGATGGGGTATTAGTTCTACAATTGTGAAACATCAGCCGGCTGATTGAACACTTGCGTGCAGATTCAGATAGGCGACACGGTGTGCGTGCATCCTGAACAGTGACCTCACACAACCAAAGAATTTCACAAAACTTTTCTTTCACGTCGCAGGCTCAACAATTGTCACGTGCCGAAGATGGACACTTGTGCTCGAAAATACATGCCCATCATCAGTAGATGTATGCAGAGCAGATTGACGGGTCACGCACATTGGAACCCGAGCTGGAGAAATTGCAATAGCTTTAAGAATTTCTTGTCATAAGTAAACATTATAGCGACTAATTCGGAGCTTGCATTGTAACATCACCTCAGTTACTGTTGTGTGGATGTGCATGTGCTTTGATCGCGATTATAAGCGTGTGAATGATTGTGTTATTCACATGTGCAAGAGCAGAAGAGCGGGGTCATCAGCTTTTTTTTCAAAACCGACGATTTTTTTGTTCCCCGTAGGACCAAAATGAAGCCCGCCTCCAAGCTCAATATCGCGGTATCAGACAAAATTAGGCTGTGTTTTTCGTTGCCCTTTGCCGGCGGTCCAAAAAATCGCGTAATACGCACACATCTTTGATTTCGGGACTTGTGCGAAACTTGGTGGAAAACGATTAAGCTGCCTTTTTCCACATGTTCATAATGTATTGTTGGCAACAAGCAATTCGATTCGTTAGCCGATACTCGGCCTTGGGATCAAGTTCTATTGACTTTGCCTCTGGCTGGCAACCGTACGAAGGTGATTGGCATTGTTTTGTGCATGTATGTATGTGAATCCGAGATTAAACTGTGCACCAGGATATTTGAGATTGAACATGAGGTTTTCCCGAAAAAAAATTTCTCGTCCAATTAA
>JASAMV010001216.1:0-45524 GCA_030248065.1 Rhynchonema sp. JSB1_4
CAGTGATACTGTCCGTTTGTTGTTGTAAAAAAAATTTTTGTTGTCGTGGTAACCCAAATGTTTCTGAGTCATGCATTCGTGCGTCTTCATGACTGACCTGCGTGACTGGTTGCGGTATTGTTGTCCCACCGCGGACGTATTCACGCATTCAGTGTTCTGTATTTCGTTTTCGCGTTGTGGTATCAAGTAATGTTTTGTTTGTATAAAATTGCTAATTCCACCACCGTTGTGTTACTGTGGGCAGCGACAGCATGCTGCTGTTGGTACACGTTTTGTCCGGCAATTGTGTTTTGTCCGGCAATTGTTCATGTCACTGAAGCACTCGTGCAAGCATCAAAACAACGTCTTTCTTGGCACACGATTTCTCCTGAAAATACTGCCCTCAGAAAATAATCGTTGGAATTCGCACAAACTTCGTTGCGATGGTGATCGCTTTTTGTAGCCTCTTCTGTGCGCGCAGAGAGAAAGACTGGTTTTGTTTTCGTCTGATCGCAAGTAAATTGCGCCAATCTTTCTGAATGCTCCATGATTCTCGTTTCTCATGAATTCACGCGCCATCCCAATACCTGAGCATGGTTTTTATGCGCATTTTAATCGCGTGCATTTAGACACCCAATGTCGTTGATATGTGCATGTTCAATCATGGGTTATTATCACATGTTTGTTGCCCCTTCTCTCGTAGTTTCACTGCAACAATATCAAACTGGGATTATATCCGTGCATAAAAAGGCGCAAGAGCAAAAACTACTATCTCCGCGTGCAGCCACAAAAACCCGACCGATTGCCGCAGCAAACAAGTAAAATAGCCAAAACCACTGTTTGCTTCGTATTTTTGCCACTGATGCGCAGTAATGTATACCCAATGAGCCGTATGCATATGCATGATACTATAGTTTTCGTGGCTTGTCACTGTCAAATGCAGCAGGTCGAAACTTACGGTGCACTGCTTGTATAACTTTTCACGTGACGTTTTTGCACCTGTCTTTCGTGATATTTTTTGTGAAACTGCTGCTGACTTTTTGGTAGTCTGGGTGTCCATTTCTGCGTCAAATTTAAATCTGATTGTTTGTGTTCTTGAAAGTTTGACATCAAACTTTCAACACTGATACCGTTGGGCCACCCCATAAAAACTACCGTAATCGTTGAACTACAGCAACTAAACTTTCGTCAAGTTATATACGTACACGCCCATGCAAACTCGTGATATCAGTTTTCGTCGCATCGGCAAACGCCACGCACGCCCATCCCAATCGGGGGGCAAACTACAGTTGTCCAAATGTTACAATAGCAACTCTATCATGTTTGGAATTTTACGCTGATTCTAAAAATATTCATCTCATTCCATTCGAGCACGCATGAAAAAAGGTTATATGTAATCCCTTGTGGTCATTTTGTGCTTGTCTCTCATGTGAGGCATCAACTCACGTATTATACGTGTATTACTCATTGGTTTCGGTTTGGAATCAGCGTAATATTCCGAACATGGTGCACACCTTCACGAAACCTCACCGATATCTTTAAGTCTACGTTATGCTCATCTAAACAATTTTGTTAGGTCGGTCAGACCAGCTGATGTTTCACATAAACATGTTGAATGATAAGCAATATTGACATAATGACACAATATTATCGAGCTGCTGGCTGGCGAAACCTTATTATGTGTTCGTGGGTGGTTTCATAGAAATGAACGTGAACAAACGATAGTGGTTTTGTCTGTGTTTTCTATGTCATTAAGTCTCCCTGTCTGCGGATCATAAAAGGTAAATAAATACAATGACGCACTTTTCGTGAATGATGTAGTTTTGTATTTCAGGCAGTTTTGTATCTGAATTGGGAATCTGTATATCGGAACTGAAATAACCACTGATCGTATAAGAAAAGTTCATCTTCTCATGGTGTTTTGCGGAATGTCCCGAGATTTCGATTTCCATATCGAATCTTCCGTTTTACATAAGAAGTTAAATTTATTCGGCAAAAGATACGTATGTATGTCTCTACGCTCGACAAGAAAAACACACAAGAAATTTATTCTGCCCCGAACTTTGAGTAGAGTGCGACACCACGTGATCGTTATCGTTTAACCGTGACCAAATTGAACATTTTCTACATACAGTACTTATTTTAGACCACATAGACACCCAACTACTTCTGAAATGGTGACATGTGATCAAACAAAGTTTGACCATCAAGCCCAAGTCTACTCGCTCAATTATTTGGTGGTGCGGGAACCCCCTGATGGGTGCTATTTTCGAAACGGTGTAAAGGTCAGCTGGGTGTAAAGGTCGGTGGAAAGCTCGGTCGACAGCTCAGTGTGATAGACCTCGGTGTAAACTTGAAACATTCCACGTTAATAACAGGCAATGTTTCACGTTTACACCGAGCTTCGCCGACCGAGCTTTCGACCGAACTTTACACCGACCTTTACACCCAAAAAAAATTCCACCCGATGTTAAGAATCTTCTCAGGCTTCGGTTCAGCATAGGCTTGGACTAGGGCTTACGGACTCAGGTTGCAGGTTGAGTTGATAGCCCCAAACTTTTGTAAATTGGATTCGCGCTCAAACGCTACCAATTATTTTTGGTCATCTTATACTCTGAGCTGAGTGAAAGATTCCGTTTGGTTTTCAGAACGCAGTGCCAGTTTAATAAACTCAAGAAGAGAAATTGAAATAATGACGAAAACGTCAATGTCAATACGCGAGTACATTTACGACATTCGAATGAACCCGGAGAAATACGGCTGGCCGACGAGTGAGAATGCTGAAAACACGGACACCAATGTGACAATTGACCCTGACAATCAGGTTGAGGTGCTGCACGATTTCACGCCGGTCGCACCCACTGAACTGGGATTGACCAAGGGACAGAGACTGAATGTGGCGCCCAAACGTTAGTGTGCAAATTGAGGGGCTGGGGTAAATTCTATGCTTGGATTCCACTGTGTGAAACATCATCCGACTGGGTCCTGCATGTTGGAACGAAGCACAGGCGCCAACGAGTTCCTGTGAATTGTGCCGCAATGCACTTTTTATGGTTTCCCTTTTCGACCGAGCTTCGCAGACAGGTGGTGCACTAGGTCATCGTCAGTGCTAATGAACCGGGTGGCCACGCCACGTGATCTCGAAAAAAGCAGGCCTGGTTTTACTTTGGAGTAAAACATCACTGGTTGTGCAGGCGCGCAAAGGTCGAAATCAAACCCACTACATAGTGATCGGAACGAATCGGTCTCGGTCTCGGTAGGCCGGTCCAATCCAATCACTAAGTTGGATATCGGTCACCGTGTCATAAAGGTCATTCAACACTTCGTGTACATGGGACTAATGTAATCGGAGCCTGCTGTGTGAAACATCAGTCCTTCCCCTTGATCAGCGTTGGATTCTGTGTGGCGCGGACACGTTATTAGATACTGATGTGCGTGAGATTTCCAAGAATAAAGAGCACCGTATCCCAAATTGCGACTCATTTCAGACCTACAACCGAGCATCAAAGACTGGCTGTTGGCATCAACACAAGATGGCGCTGTCGGTCTGATACCGTCGAATTTCGTGCACTAATTGCCTGCAATTCGCATGAAAAAAGGCACTGGCCATGCACATGATCACAGTGTGTGCTGTCAATGCCGCTCTCTGCCATAATTCTGGGTTGCTGCACTTGTTGTTGATACCCACACCAGTGTTTTTATTCTTGCCCAAAAGTATCACTCACAACATACTCAGTGATAATTTTCCAATGCTTATCTGGGGTTTACTTTATTATTTGATTTCGAGTGCTTTCCAAGAATAAACTGAAATGTAATCTTGATTGTGTGACAGTTCTCAAGAGAGGGTTTTCTGAAACCATACGTGCGATGAAATCGAAGAGAGAGACCGCATTTCGAGTGAGACACGTGGTTTGTTTACATAAGCCTGGCCCTTTTCGGTGCTTGTTCTGACGGGCACATGTATAACGGCTTCTGCTGGACTGCATTAATGGTTGGATCAAAATCTGGGCCGTGCAAAATACACATAATCTGGTATATTTACATCACGTTACTTCTCCACGCGAGTAACCACAAGCCCGTCTGTAGCTACAAGCTTTATACGTGCTTGTGGCAGGCTGCATTAGTTGCATTGCATCCAGCTTTGTCACTTATAGTAGGTACAAGAAGGGTGCTTCTGGTGTAAAACTATCATTTTGCAGCAGAAGCGTGAACTACATCTAGCGAAGCGGGCGAAAATTTGGCTTATAAATTTGGCCGAAATAGGTTCAAGAGAACATCAAGCTGATGTTGAGTGGTTTGAAATTGTGGTATCGCAGTTCTTATGCTCTGGCATTCCCAGAAACAGAGCCTGTTCGAAATTGTGATTGCGTCTTGGTGGATTTCCTTTTGTTATTCGAATTTTATGTTGACATGGCTGCTTGTTGCACCGTGTTAATTCGTAAATCGTAAACCAACCAAAATTGGTTTATCATTTTAGAAGCAAATTCATCTGGCTCTTGTTTATTACGTGGCCTTTGTTTATTATTGTGCTAGCGTTTCAGGAAACGTCTATTTTTACTTCCATATTATTTTTCAAACCATACTGCTCAAACAGAGATATAGGAGCCAGCCTGTGGAAAAACTGAGCAACGCGGTGTAGTAACACCCTCGGCGTGCGCTTCCAAAAAGCCAGCGCAGCACAATTTTATATCGTACTCCCAAAAACGTGATAGCATGAAACATCATCCAACTGCCGATGTCGCACTCTTACCGTCTCTGTATGCAGTCAGTGTTTTGTTTGTTGAGTGATCCATAAAGGGCTTTATGTACTTCTCAACCGCGACCGAACATGTATAATTGTAACCCGATCGGTTCTGCCTGTCGACGTCGTTTCGTGCTGTTTTCATTTACGAAGCTTCTCGTTTTTTTACGAAACCGTAAGATTACTGTACAATAATGAGTATTCCCGGCCGTTTGTTGCTCGCTGGAGCCAGCGTTCAATCATTTCCTCTCATGCTCCAGTGCTGATAAGAACAAGCTGTTGGTGCACCATGCCGTTTAGTTTGGGTCCTATATTTTCTAGTGCGAGGATCTCCATGTTCAGGGTTCTGATTCTGTGGCACACATCAAATTCAACGACACCAAATCTAACAATTTTCATATTCGTGATGCAAAATAGGTATTCCTGCTTATTTTTTATCACCTGTGTTTGTGTGCTCAGTGAGCAGACTTTCCGGTGTGCAAAACCAGTCAACACCAACTGACTCACCACACCTTGTGCTTGCTGTAACCTAACATGAATGCGTTTTTTTATTTTTATGAATCATTTTATTTGTCGACAATAGATGCCCACATTGCATTTCTAATCTTCATTCAGCACCCCTGTGTTCGCCGGCCGCGTCAGGTTGAAAAATTTGTTTTTCGTCCGAAAGTGTGTGTGGTTAAAAATAGCTTCTTTTGGTTCCCAAAGCAAGCATGGGTTTGGTTCCTTATTTCAAGTATTCTACTTTTCGCTATGTTCTTTGTTCCTTTTTAGGCTTGGGGCGTCAGCTTTGCTTATTGTCCATCCTAATGTCAATATAAACCCATGAAAGAGACGAAATCTGTTACCCAATAGTAGCGCGTCTGCAAATAACATAATAATCCTACCTCTCAACCTGTGTATGGTTATTGTTCATAATTTCGAATATTCTCCGCTGACCGCAATGCGCTGTTGAAACAGTAAAATTGTTCGCCACGCATATTATGAATTTCAGCGTTCGTTCACAACGTGTGCTGTGCGATTGTGCATCATACATACATTGAATAACATGCGATTAAGGTTACGGCCAAACATATTGTTGCTGTTGGAGAAATAGTATAATACCACCATGCCCTTCTATTGGATCATCAAACAACCACACCAGTGCACGCATGCGCACGGTTTTGACTGACGATTTCGATCAAAATTCTGGCGCGATTTAATCAAACTAAAACGTGCGTTGAAATCTCAATTCAGACTGTTGGATATGTTTCATGTTGTCCTGTTATCTGAGTAGGTGATGCGGAAATGCTGATTTCTCATAGATCCCAGTCTGAGTCTGGTAATGACAACGACCTTGACGGGTCAATAAAGTCATCATTCAACCTATCGCGCTTATCGTGTGAATCCAATCGATAAAATCGCCTAATCACACAGCACTTTGGCCTTGGCGATCAGCTAAATGCGTACATGCTTGCCTGCTATAATGTCAAATTCTCGGGTATTTTGATGTTTCAAGCATCAATCGTTATAGTAAATTTCTAATTTCGTTGCCTCATGCATTTTTACAGACGCAGGAAAACTCCCGTTCGAAGTCGAGGCAGGCAACAAGCGCAACACACAGACAACAACTCACGCAACTGGCTCGTGTGCGTTTCGAATGTTTCAGTCACACAAGCTGTGTGTGTCAGCTGCGCGTTGTTTGTTGACTGTGTTGAGGTTGTTGCCTGCCTCGACTTCGAACGGGAGTTTTCCTGCGTCTGTAAAAATGCATGAGGCAACGAAATTAGAAACTTACTGTACCTAACAATCAATGGGCCCATAAATTACCCTGCCCAATTTTTGTTCTCTCACTTGACCCTGACGAAGCACCGCATGTGTCCGCACACGTTGCAAACAAACGACTGGAAATGAAGAAGAAAAAGTGAAGAAAACTACTGCAACAGTTTTGTGCGCATCGTCTCTTTCCCGTGGTGCGAAAAACCGAGCACCATGACTGCCCATAGTGAAAATGAACGTTTTGTCGCGTACCAAATTGCTATCATTTTCATGTAACTTTCGCACCACATTTGGTTACATAACACATTACCTAACACACGCCTTGCTTGATGTCTGTTTTGTATTGTATTGCATTTGTGTTTTACTTTTATGTGCGCGCACCACCTTCTCGCAGCTGCATAAACAGGTACAAGAAAAGTCAATTTTAGCAAACACAACAAACCACTTTGCGTTAAATTTTGATGGAAACAAGGGCTGTCTGTTCATGCGGTTTCAAATAGCGCGCCATATTTTCGTATTGTGCATGCATTTACCGCCACTGGCACATTTCTACACAATAAATAATGATGGACTGACTTGCTGCGCTGAGCACTTGTAGTAGCACCACATAGTGCGGTGTCAAATCAACAAAATGATTTCTTCGCACTGCAATGTACTGTATGTATGTACATACGTATGTACCTCGAAAACCTGAGAAATTGCGTTCTCGCGCCGGTTCGCTATTCGCAGGCACTTCAGCACGTCCGGTTAAAAACAAACTTTGACAAACGCGATAAAAACTTCGCAGCTTTGTTAGCACGGGAGCTTCAGATCCCCGCAAATCACTTGTAAGGCTCAAACATCTGTTTTCGTGGCTGTTGTGTGCTGCTAAGTCAACAGATCGAGGACCGAAAGTGTGTGCAGTTTTTTGGTGTGTTTTCAGCGACAGAGAGTTCTTGCGTTAAGAAAATGAGACCGGGATAGGTAATGTCATATCTCAAACCTTCAGTCTAACGAAGTCTTCACACGAGGTGCACCAGTGCCCAGAAGACCGCACAGTTTTTTCGTACGGCAAGTTATATTTCCAGTCCCCCTTCCCTCCTTCCCTGCAGAGTGCAAGTTTTCTTTTGTTGACTCTCCCAGCAACAACGTTATTGTACGCGGTAGGCTGAGGTAACGTGTAACAAATAACAGCTCCCAAGGTTGCTCCTCTCTCGGTCACACACAGGTTTGCGGGTCAACTACTCTTTCTCTTTGCCCTGTTGGTGGACAGATCTGATTGAAAGTGTTATGTTTTCTGGCAACTTAGGTTATAGCGTCAACTGATGTCTGCAAAGTATTTGTGGACCTAACTTTTTTACCTCAACAAACAGCACGTAGTATAGTATACGCACGTCAGCGTATTACAAAATGTGAACAATTCGTCACGTGCACAAAAAAAGTTAAGACATAAAACTGAAATTTATTGAAATTTCAATTCCACACTTTTATTGGCCACTTTATTTTATTGTTAAAATGGCAGTTTTCATCCAGACACAACTGGTGTGTGCATTGTGCGATAAATTCATCGAAACAAAATCTGTTCATGGTCTCGCCTGCGACTTTGGCATGGTGGTTCAGCTTCAGTTTTTAAAGATGCCCGGTTTGATTTGTTCGCCAAGAGCTGAAATTGTGCACATATTATTTTCCTGGAGTGCTCATCATGGTTAACTCGATGCTGAATTCGTGGTCGCCTCTCGATGCGCAAAGCCTATTAGTGCTGGCTGACCTTATGCACCCAACAAGGCCGCAGCGTCAAAAACCGCATTGTTTGCTATTCTCGTGCACATCCATTTTTTTCCCGTAGATGTCCTTGCATGAATGTTAGTTTTGTATCACAGCGTTATGGATGCTTTTCAATATTTTTTGTTCTCTCAACAAACAAAATAATATGCATATTTTATTTCAGTGATCCATTTGCCTCTCTGAAATACGCGCTATAGCCTTGTAGACAAAACATTGTAGACGCAAGTTTGGGGTAGTACCAATAATACTATTCACAATTCATTCATTTTGCTTATCTAAAAACTATATATTTTTTGTCAGCGGCACACCAAAGAGCGTTCAGCTAGGCGCTGATGTTGGTTTTTGCTGTCGCAAAAAAGATTTCAGCTGCTTCTCGGCTTTGAAGTCACTCGACAGCTGCGTTTTGAAGTCAAAATAAAGTTTTAGCACGCGAAAAGGACGTGCTTTTTTCAATTATGATGAAAGTATCCGTTACTAAACTTTTAGATTGTGTCCGGACGTCAGCAACATAAACACCGACTTAGTTTCACTGTGCGCATCATCTTTATAATGACATGATCGCGATCCGGCGCTTTCGATCACTCAGCTAGGGCATTAGCGTCAAACTGGGTCATATTGCTGCATCTGAATTTTCAGAACTCAACCAAGTTGCGCAATGTCCTACAATCATCTGTTCAAGATCGTCATTGTCGGCGATCACAACTGTGGTAAGTCGTGCATTCTGCTGCGATTCGCCGAGAACTCATTCCGCGACGATCATATCACAACGCTGGGAGTGGACTTTAAATTAAAAACCATCAAAATCGATAAAGACAGAATCAGATTAGAACTGTGGGACACGGCCGGTATGGAGAGGTATCGGACTATATACAATTCCTACTATCACTCAGCGCACGGTGTGATGTGTGTGTATGATATCACCGACCAAAGATCGTTCGAGAACATCAAGAACTACTGGTTACAGGTGAACAGTTGGCATAACATTTTGTTTCTGGTGAATATTAGCTGATTTGGAGCGGCTTCCTACATGTGTCCATGCTTTCGTCTCTTTAATAGCCCCCTTTGAAGGAAGCCCATTCTCTCAGCAGGTGCTGAAAACATAGAAGCCCATGGCGTCAATTGGAGATAACACGGTTACTGTGCATATAGGTGGACCAACCTTGGATCCCGTGCCACACGGTCTCTCAGCAGCAAAGATGGTACATACATATTTAATGTCTACCATGTCTGCATTACCATAACACTCAGCCATCGACCAGCTATGAGTTTGACACAACTTTCCAAAAAAATTTATAGCATTTGGTTTGGTTTGGCAAATTAAAATTTGGTAGGAAATAACGACGGATTTTGTGTTGATCAGTGACATTTCGAACTCCCAATCCGCACCGAGTCAATCTTAGATTGCACGATCCCCTTGTGCCACAGGAGGTCCGTTCGCACGCACCACACAACGCGGTGCTGATGTTGGTCGGCAACAAATGCGATCTGGCAGCCAAACGTCGGGTGCCATTTGCGGACGCCGAACGTTTCGCGAGTGAAATGGGCATCTCGCTGTTTGAAGTGTCGGCCAAAACGGGCATCAACGTCGACGAGAGCTTCACCGAATTGGCCACGGCGATGAGGGAAAGGGTGATGCTGTCGAAGATGGACCATTATTGCGACTCGTCAGACTCTGATGAGCTTCAGACCGGCTTCCATGTGGACGGTGTAGTGGGCAACAAACCCATGTACGGGTCAAACACTAACTGGTCGTGCTGTCAGGGCGAAAAGGGCACTTTCGTATGACTGAGTGTTGAGGGCTATTCGGGAGGTTGATGGAACAGCAGCGGACGAAAACAGTTCAAAGATTTGAAGGAAATTCTCTTGTTTTGTGCCTTGTGGACGATTGACAACCCGACCTGACTTGCATACGAGAGACAACTGTATTTCACTGCTGTTTTGTCCACATCTATACGCTCGGTGAAGTCAACTTTGTGGTTATAATGATCCTCTGAATCCCATAGAGTGAATCAAATCAAACTGTTCGTGTGTGAGCTGATGAGAGGTGAGCTGGAAGGATCAAAACTATGAAATTGACTTTTACGCATGGAATTCGAAGCTTCGTCCATGGTGCCATTTTGCAATTGTGAACAAATGCCAGATTTTTATGGATCGCATATAGCAAATTTACCATGCAGAGATCTGTCATGTTGTCGCGCCCGCCGTGAAGCCAATTTGCTTTACAATGTTTTTCTTTCTTTTTGGCCGTTTTCACTTGAATTTCGTACGTTTCGATGGTGCTCTTGTGGCTAAATAAAGACAATAACAAGAAGGAGCAGATGTTGTTACATGGATGTGGTTTGGTCGGGTACTCCGAAGACTCGTGCCGCGCAGCCAAAAATGACTGAAATTAACGTATTTAGACCTGGACTTTTTCTTGAGAGTTCATGCATAGCCAAGCGGTCTCCCTGCATTTTGCACCCAAATGGTTGGGCAAGTTACAGTTTGGGACTGGAAGCCACGATGTCGAGGAACGCCCCGAATATGCGAATTGCTGCGTTTGGCTGGCGCGGTCATCGCTGTTGTTCGCGACCAGACGAGACCGTTTCATGTTGTCGGTCTTGACGCCCCGACAGCAGCAGTTGACCAGCAAACAAACAATTCCTGTTGAGAAAAGTGACCAGCTTGTGCGCGTGTTATGCAGTGCACATGCAAAGCATGAGCAATGTCTATCAAATTGGGGGCTTTGGTATATGTTGCTCTTTTTGTTGATCGGTTGACATGTTTTAGTTTATCGGTTTTTCGCAGCAATAAAGCCGAGCCAAAATCTAAGTTCATTACACAGCTCACACGCAACGAATACGCTGTGGTTACTGTAACTTGGTCCCGAACTATGCCAGTACCCACTTGGGTACAAAATGCAGCCAGAGAGACCACCTAGCTATGCATAACTCTCAACAAAAAGTCCGGGTCTAAAACATCAATTTCAGTTGTTTTTGACGATCCGGTGCGAGCCTTCGGTGTACCCTTTGGTCGCTCTCATCCACGGGTCCACCTGTTTTGACAGACGAGCACGAATTTTGTCATCATCAGACTGACGAGAATAAAAGCAGTAATTAACTGGGCCAAGGTAATAAAGCCAAAGAAAAATGAAACAGACAAACACTACCACCCAAGCAGGTTTAGGTTGGACCAGAATGACGTTCAAAGAGGGGACAAAGCACGTATATATGGTAACAAGCTGAACATTGCTTCTGGAAATATCTGCGATGACCCCAGCTGGAACCTCATTTTTCACAGAGCCAAAATTTGAGTCAAATTTTACAGATAAAAAACTGACCAATTTAGTGAGAAATCAGATGGTTGGTCCCACACCGCGATTTGTGTATCAAGCAGTGCACAAGACGGGCAGTGCTCTCAGTCGTGTGCACTTGGGGAATCTGTGTCAAAAGATGAACTTATGTATCTTGTCTGAGTTATTTGAATCCTTTCTGGGTTTGAAACACAACATATGTACCTTACTAAAACCTTTAAACCTTTGTCAGGTAAAATTCCTGAGATGCTGGTTTGACACGAATTGGCAAACTGAAGTTTACTCCAAGAATCAAATTCAAGCAGACGTGGCTGTTCCACCCATGGACATGATAACAAGGATGTCAAACCAAAACCTTCGCTCAACAATGCTCCCCACAAATTACCCAAAAGATTCGATTCTACTGACAATTATAATGAATGTACCTTTCTTTACCAGACAATGGGTGATATTTTCGAAACGGTGTAAAGGTCAGTTGGGTGTAAAGGTCGGTGGAAAGCTCGGTCGACAGCTCAGTGTGATAGACCTCGGTGTAAACTTGAAACATTCCACGTTAATAACAGGCAATGTTTCACGTTTACACCGAGCTACGCCGACCGAGCTTTCGACCGAACTTTACACCGACCTTTACGCCCAACTGACCTTTACACCGTTTCGAAAATTCCACCCAATGTATACATAGGTAGAAGGTACTTGAAACACAGCAGCAGTGTGCGGTTGACTACAATAATCAGACCGCTGCCAAGGCGTAGCCACGTTTGGGTGTTTGACCGCTTCTGAAACTTATCCGCTTGAGTGTAACAATGTTGCTTAGCCGACCCACACAAATCAAAGTGTAAGCATAGGAATTGTAGGTACTGATATATGTATACTGTATTGTTTTGTACATCTTAATTGATTTGCCTGGCAGAAAATTTAGAACAATGATTTATTTCATTTTACAATCAGTGACTGAATAAAACCAGTATTGTTTGAGGAATTACGGAAACGAAAAATTCTGCATTTTAACGAAAAGCATGTGGTTGCATACATTTTTTTTACCGAACTACGAAGATCGTTGTTTCATTTCATGTCGTTAAAGAGGAATCGAATGAATTTGGCGGATTCGTAATATTTTTGGTGATCGCATTTTTTACATCTATTTTCAGTCAGTGAATATGTCGTTCGAATCGTTGCTCCACGAAAAGTTAAGGATGGATTCTTTCGGCGGTGATATAGTGCTCTTGTCTTTCTTCTTCAATGCATTTTGCAGAAATCTCATTGACATTGTCATTGACGAGGTTTTCGACGGCGATTTTGCCGCTGTATCGGCCTGAAAACATGACGCAATTGCAATCTACACTTGAGTGACATCTGACACTTTGGTCTCCAATCTACCCTTTCATATGAAGCCCCGGGGCTAAATTCGGAAAACGATGAAAACACACGCGTTTGATTAATCCCCGAAACTCACAGTTGCATCAGGTCTTTGCGCATCGCTGTCCTGCCTGGCGCCCCTTTTAAGATGACCGTGGTGGGATTGGGATGCATGTTTCCTCCTTTCCCTTTGATCCTTCCTTCGACGTCGACAACAAGTCATGCAAATGATCGGTACTACGATCAGACAACAGATGACTCCGAATGCAAACACAGCCACCAGCGGCACGACTATGTAGAGTGGTATGGTCGAATCTGGCATGCAAAATTTCAATGTTTTTTGTCAAGTGAAAACGATTAATAAAAAATCAGGTGTAGTCTCACCGTCAGAGCGTTCATTAGATGGTTCGATCGTTTCATTACTATTTGTTGAGGGGACGACAGTTGCAGCTAATGTGGACCATTCGTCTGTGCCTTGGGTTCGCGAAACATTCTCAGTGGAGTTATGTCCACTACTTGCATCTGAAAATCATATTTTTTAACTATTGCAAAAACAAAACATGAGGGAATCCGAAAATGAAGAGTTCAGTTTTACTGCAAACGCACCTTGATGAAAGTGTCGGTTCGCTGTCGGCGGTATTGTTGCAGTTCTGGCCATTTTATACATCACGGTCACTAGAAGCAGTAACGTGCCGTGCGAAAACATGGTGCGTTTCAATGAATCCTGATGATCCACGATAATCTTTGTTCGGAGTTCGGATCAATGCAAAAGTTGAAGTTGTTGCTTATAGAATTTTAATCAATAATGACACAATTTCTTGTCTTGACTGCCAAGCACTTATGAGTAAAAGAAACTGTGGTGTGGTCTTGTCCCCCAACATTCGACATGATGATTTGGGCCTCAGCACAGATGAGGCATAAGCGCAATATCACGTTTTTGGCTTGAAACAAAAACCAAAGCACCTACTAAGACGCATGAGTAAAGTTTATTTCAGGTGTAAGCGATCTTCATAATTATTGAATATGTAAATCAGTGAATAAACAATTCTTCTTCACCGGGGAGACATTGCTATAGACATCATCCGAGTTTCAAACAGTTGCGAACTAAAAATGCCACCGGTTTCCACGTGATTAAGGTATAGATTGGTACCCTGCGAATACGCAAATAATACTGACAAGAGATGAGTTCGAATTTTGATTCCGTAAACATGGGCAATAAAAACTTGCTTCATAGTATAAAATGTACATATAGACATGTACCGGTATATTAATCGAAACCAATATTGTTGCGTCCACTTTTTACAATACAACAACAAGTTGAGGTGTTCAATAATTGCTGGGTGCGATCGTTGTGGCTTCGGGCTTGCGTCGTCGCCCGCCGAATTTCCCGCCAAACACCTTTCTGACCTTCGGTGTGCCGGGCGCCCCAGCAACGGCCCCATTTTGATTGTTGTTGTGCGAATGACCCTCCATCTGTTCCTGCGCGGTCGCGAACTTTTCGACGATCAACGAGATTGGGAACGCCAGCACGATGATGCCGCAGATGGACGTGACCGTGGCGACGATCTTGCCCGCTGCAAGCCATTCCAGTGGTTGTTTGATATTTCTGGTTGCTACAGCATACATACCTACTTTGTGTGTTTCCACACCCTGATATCGACTATTGTGAGACCCCACGGACACACATTCGAGTTTACACTTGAAGCTTGAATGATGAGTCAACGACTGATGTCTCAATCGCCCATGTCCGACTTCGAAAGTGTTCTGGCCCAAGTGGTGAAGACTGGGCGCTTTGACTTCTCAATATTACGCACATTATCTCAGACAAAAGTACACATATGCATTACATTTGTTGCATGTCACATGTCGTGCGTCTTGCTAAACACGCATCCACGATTGGAGTGGGTCACAGACATACACGAAGACTCGTTGCCCCCTTGACCGACCAGCAGTTCGTGGCACGACATCGCCATAGCCGACAGTGGTCATCGTCACAACACACCACCAGCAGGACGCCGGAATCGAGCTGAATCCGCTGTCGACGTCATTTTCGAGGAAATAGAGTATGGTGGCAAAGAATATGATGCCGGTTGACAGCAGCATCACCAACATCGATAGTTCCTGCGCCGACTTGCGGAACGTGTCACCCATGATTTGCAGTGCGCTGCTGTAGCGCGCCAGTTTGAATAGACGCGCGACGCGCAGCACACGCAATGCGCGTACCACCAGCATCACACCTGTGTGCAACTTGGAACATATTGATTTCTTCAGTTGGTAAACCTGTGGCCTCGTTGTGACCATTGCGTGAAACGAATTTGGCCAACTGATTTTGATGATGTTGACAAAGAATGCTCGGAACCGAATATTTGTGAGCACGAAGACACTTACAACATGACGCACAACCGCCGATTATGGTAATCATACACCAACCTGTAACCCTTTTCAACGATTCGGCATTAACGCCAACAAGAGGCAGGCACGTCTCCGCATAGAACGGTATCACAGTTGCTGCGTCGACCAGATTAAGTGCGGTCGACAGAAATGCACATTTGTCCGAGCACACGATCAGACGAATCATGAACTCGAACGAGAACCAGATGACGCAGCAGATCTCCATATAGACAAGCGGCGCTATCGGGTCGCGCGGACCGGCCATTGGCGGATGAGCTGGTAAAGTAGGACCGGGGTGGGTGGGAGTGCAGGAGTCATTGAGTGGGATGCTCAACAATGTTCTAACTTAGCGGCGTCATTGGAACATACATGTATGTGTGGTCTTCAAAAAGTCGTGATACGCACCTGTTGAGCCATTTACAGGCTGCGGAAGTGGGTCGACTTGGAAATCTTCCATGGAGCTCAATATGAGACCTGAAAGCAACGCAGAAGTAATTAATCGTGAGGCAGATATTTACTATCGAACTTAGTATTTAATATTAAGCATCGAACCTGAGAGTGAGGCCAGTATGAATGCCATCGATACCATTGATATCGCTTTGGCCGGACCGGACGATTGAGGTTCTTCGAACAGCTTCCATATGTGTCGCCTGTATTTGCCCAACCACAGACTTTCAAATGGGTCTTCATCGGCGGGGCTTCCTTCTTTTGAGCCACCCTTTGCGTGGCCGGTCTTATCGTCTTTGACGTGCTTGACCGGTGGTCGACAGCAGTCACCGACGGCCGAATCCGGGATGCACCAGAACGTGATCGCGTTCGAAAACAGCTCGAAACACATCCATTGAGGTTTGTGCACAATTCCTGCAATCACGTCATTGTGGGGCAGTAAGCGTGACCTTGCATTCGTTTCAATGTCCATAACTATACGTGCTTAAAGGGGAAATTGCACATTCCTTTTTACCCTTCAAACTTTACAAGGGCTTAGATAACAGTTTGGACATCACAAAAGTCAAATCACTTGTTGCCAATTCTCAGACGTGCAACCACAAGATGCAAATAAAGAGGAACCGCCGGGAAGAAAATTCGCCGCGGACCGGCCGAATTTCTACCTGCGCATTCAGGGTTTCAAATGGTCTCGACGCGATGTTTGCGTCAGAACAAAATGTTCCATGGTGCACCAACCAACTTGCCACATCTCGCAAAAGAAATTTCGAAAATTTTCGTCATTCTCTTTCATTGCGTGTGGCATCGCCAGTGCAACCAGCGTGGCGAGCGGGCTGAAACATTTTGTTCTGACGCAAACATCGCGTTGAGACCATTTGAAACCCTGAATGTGCAGGTAGAAATTCGGCCGGTCCGCGGCAAATTTTCTTCCCGGCGGTTCCTTTTGAACTGCATCTCATGGATGCATCTTAGCCAATTCATACTAAATAATTTGAGTTTTGTGATGCCCAGACTGCAGTCTAAGCACTTGCAAAGTTTCAAGGGCGATTAGGAATGCGCAATTTCCCCTTTAATGAATACATGTCTGCGAAGATTGATTATGATACACCCCCAATGGGCACTTCCATAAATTTGGGGAGGAAAAATTAAAACTCTTGAGCTACTTACATACATAATAACCCCAATGCAGTATACGTATATTTGAAAAAAGTAAATCGGACAGATGCAACATATAGCACCAGAAGGACTCGCTTCGGCCGACCGTTGCTCACCTGACATGCAGTATTGCGCCAACAACTTGGCTTCATCCGGCGGTCGTTCGAAGAAGTACTCGTCGGTTTCGGGTATATAAGTGCCCATGTGCTGCTTTCTGTCCTTCTCGGACAATCTGGCGAGTTTGGCTAATTTGCTGGTCGCATCGCAACCCTGAGTGATCGTGCTCAGTTTGAGACGAAATCGTTTGCCGCCGATGTTGATCGTTGCGATGTCTGAATTGCTGTACGCCGTTTGCTCGACATTTGGATACGGAGGGGGCATGATGGTGGAGGAGGTCGACGGCTGTTGACTCGTTGCCGTCACTGTTGGACCTGAATGAGGGCATTCATGAGAATTTACTTACAGTACATCCGAAGTGCCCGCGTCAGGTACGAAGATGCGGGCATTTTATCCTGCTGTAGAGAGCACTCGAATGCGCGACTGAACTGTTTGTTTTTTTAAAGTAACAGAGCTAGAGCATATCGATACCTGGTGAATTGATTGCAGGCATCGATTGATGTAACGAATTCCAATTCTCATGCGTTTGCAATAAGGAATTCGACGATGGAGAGTTGGAGATGGAAAAAGGTTGACTGTCGATAATGGTGACCGGGAAGTCGATCGATGCCAACCGATCCAAACCGGTCTCGTGCGGTAGTCGCACCTGAATGTGCGCATAAACTGTATGTATCGGCAATCAGCCAGTTCATGGCACTCAACGCACACAGGATGAATGCTACTGCCGTCAATGAATGCATCTATTCTCTGCAGTTACATGTTGAAACATCAACAGAATTTGCAACAATGCAAAAAAAGCGTTACGTCAAGCAGCCAATGAAAATGGAGTAAATTAAAAAGTGGACATCAAAGTATGACACTCGCTCAAAGTGTGCATTTTGTTCAGAAAATGGCGTGTGCTGCTGCGTGCGCGGTGTGCATAAAGAGTGCCATGAGTCGATGGACTGCCTACCCCGCGCCTATCAAACGGCTTTCAAAATGCAAAACAAGCTGCATAATTTGTAGATACTTAACTAACCACGCAGTTCGCAATCACCGGCGGTGGAGATGCACTGCCCAATGGCGCACTGTTGTCATTCTTCAAGTGCGGTGATTGGTCGGAGTATGTGTTCATTTGAATTGCAGTGTCCTCATTGGCTGATGTCATCACGATAGTTGGCGCTTTGTTTGTCGGCGACTTGATGGGTGGCAAATGCTCACTCATGGTGAACGGATTTAATAATGTAATTGGTGGCAAATGCAGTTTCTGAAAAGTTCGTGTCATCGTACATACTACATATGTAAATGCCTGCTGGTGTCACCGAGGTTATGAATGGACTCGGTTGTAACTTTCACGGCGCTTAGTCACACCGAAGTACAGGTTTGAGGACTGGATTGAAAACCGACCGGAAATGAATTAAATGTTGTGTCTGCCATAATGAATCGGAATGATAGGAGCGCCCAGGCTAACCTCTGGATGGGGTGATAACCCCTCTAGCAATTCTCAGTCATCTGCACCATCAAAACAAGCACACTCAACTTTCTCGCGAACAGCCAGTGTCGTTGCGTGCAGACTCTGCATGATGAAGACTAGCAAAACAACCGAAAATGATTACAGTCACAGTATAGTTTACATCTAAAGCATAAATGATTCAATTCGTACCGAGTGCAATAACTAGTGCATAGATCTACAAGAAACAAATATGCCCTAAGGGCATGAAACAAGGATATGCAACCTGATGAAACTGCATACAAGTTCGATACAACAGAAGTTTGGATTTCGAGCTTCACACTGTAGTCTAAAAGCAGGCTTTATTCTTCATTTTGGAAACATGCCAGTCAAGTGGTTCCCATTGTGTTTCAAATATGCTGAATAAAGACTGCTTTCGACTAGTGTGAAGCTCAAAATCTAAACTTCTCTTGTATCCAACTTTTTTGCAATCTCATTAGGTTGTATATCCTTCAGTATTTTATAGCGTGAATAGTGTTCGAACGAGATCTCTTATCGAGATCGAGATCTCGAACTTTTCTTATCAAGACCGAGACCGCGATCGAGATTGCTTATCAAGGTCGAGATAAGCAAAAAAACTTCTCCATTTTTTCGAGATTTTTTCTTTCTCCATTTTTTCGTATTTTGGTCATTATCGACGATTACTAAGGTTTTACATCGCATTTAATTGGACCGGGCTCAGTGCACAAAGTTATGACCAAATGAGTAAGCATGGCAATGCACAACGGTCATTTAACTGCCTCATGCAGTATAAATATCGGTTGTTGCGCTTGAGTCAAGTGCACAGAAGTGCGAGTTTGTATTGTACCAATCCTAAGCTTGCGGTAGACCTAAGCACGCTTCTTGGCCTTAGTCAAATCTTGGACCAATGAAAGTGCTAATCGAATTCGACCTGTCGTACACGCCGTGCGAGTTGTTGCAAATTTGGGCTTCTCATGTTGCGTCTTGTCGAAATGGCGTGAGTTTTCATTTTTAAACTCGCGCAATGTAGGGAACGATGCATATGTCACTTACCACTACCGTGCTAGGCCCGATATAATAAAGCGTCATGGGAAAAATGCCTCTAAGTTACCGAAAGGAAAGGTGGCAGTGTTCTTCCTTGGGACGATAGATGATGCATTGGCTCTGGTGCGGTTGCAAGACGCCTCCATGCAAGGAGCTTAATGAATAAGTCTTTATCGTCGCAAATCCCACAGGTAAAATATAACTAAGCAAAGTACTTCGTGGTTCATTAAGGAAAGATAAACCTGGCCATCCATTAACTAAGGGGAGCACTGCGATGCTACACAATCACTTACCTGGTTGGGCATTTATTAGCACAGCAGCATCAAGAGAATCCAGCAGTTTTATACCCAGGTGCAGCTTGAAAAACTTTTTTAGCAGCAGCAGGGCCCCGGTTGTAATCGGGAAGGCGGAGAAGCTATGCCCTTAGTTTGAGATTGTACCTTTGCCGAGATTGATTGATTGTCAACCGGAAATGAAACAGTGGGCGTTTTTTCAAAGGAATGATGTAGACCGAATTGGCCTGAACCGGCCTATATACGTAAACACATCACAAGCGAGCCGTTATTATTTCTGCATAAGTTCTGTTCGCTAATCACCCCTAATTGAAAATGCTTGAAAACACTGAGCGAAATCAAACTTGGTGATCGGTCTGGTGCGGTACACCCACGTGACCTTCTGCATTAAGTAATTTTCGATATTTGCTTATGGCACTAATTTAGACCAGCTTAAAAGTTGTTCCCAGACCTAAAATGAACAACTTTTACGCTTGTCGATATCAGTGGCATCAGTAAATGTGGAAATATCCTAAATGCAAAAGTCTCCGGATCAAGGACCGGACCGGAACAACAACCCAATTTGTTTTCGCCCATGCCAAGGTGTGCGTAAGCCATGGTGCCCAAGCTTGCCCAAGCGTTCATGATTTTTTCTCGCCTACAAAGCGCATTATAACTTTCGTATAATTCCATGAGACTGTGCCGCGACATGTGAGCTATCCGTGTGAACGCGCATGCATTGTGAAGGCAGCCTTAGCAAGGCACGCACGTAACGATCATACCCGGCACACTGAAGGACTAAAATGATGAAATGATTCTTTGACGTCTTGCACTTTCTTCATCGCTCCGAACAAGCACGGTAACAGCAGCACTCAAAACTCAGCAACTGACACCCTCACCGCCACCGGTGATGCAAATGGATTGGTACAGCGGTTAGGAAGACACTAAGTCATCAGCTAAGTGTTTTGGGTGGTTTTTTTTCGGAAAAAACTGTCCGTCTCCGGTAAACGGAGATAAGAGCATGATGATGGGACAGGGTTTTATCATGAGCACATTCGCGGTAAAGCGACTGCTGCTCATAACCAGGGGCGAGATAAGACTGGTGCTACCGTCGGTGTGTGCATGAAAGCCGATCCGTCTCGTTCTATTAAGCGGGACATAAATGCACGTACCGCACCCACTCACGCGTATTTCCGCTTCAGCTCCCATCATACAGTGGGACGATGGCTTTGTTTTTTCGAACGATTTGGGAGTCTAATGTGTAATTGGACCCACCGGCTGACTGACATTGCCATAAGAAAGGCAGCAGGTCCAGGTAATCAGCTGGCAAAGAGAGCAAACAACTATTTTTGAAATTGATAGGCTTCATCACGCAAGTTGGAGCGCTCGCGCGTGTGTGTGAGGGTCCGTGGATTGGAAAGGCCAGGAGCGACCAACATGATATGGGTCCGTGCAATGTTTGCAGGCAGGCGCTCAAATAGAGCACTTTATTTCTTGGCTGCGGGTTTCGGTCCGCGCTGTCATCGCAAACGATGTGACTTGGCATGTCCGACCGGATAAACTGACACTCCGCATATGTCGGCGGTCGGTGGTCGTAAACGAAAAGCTGTCTACTTCGTGCATCTGTTTCAGACAAACATGTGCACGTGGACGCTCATGCGTCTGCCCGCACTTGATTTGCGAAAGTCTGTATACGATGCGAGAAGCAGGCACAGCACCAGCAGTGCGGGGATACATCCCAATGGGTTCCCGTGTGGCTGCCGTTTACGCGCACCGTCCTACTCCGCCTGCCCGTTTGTTGTTTTTGGGGATAAAAGAAAACAAGCCGTGCACGTCAGAAAGTTTGAGTAGAGCCATGATCCACCACCACGCCGGCCGTGTATGAGCCGAAAGCTCATTATACGGCAACTGAGGTTCATCTTTGCTCACAACACCACTCCTGTGAGCCAAACATCCATCCATCGTAATAGGTAATGCATACATATATGTAGAGAAGGAGTGATTCGTTCGTCGTGTAGGAAAGATGTGTCAGGTTCACGTGTACATACATGTACATACATACATACATAACTGCACCCACAGTATGTATGTCTATGTATTGTATATCAATACCTATATACAGCTGTGCATACGTGAACCTGGACGCAGTGCTCGAACGGGATTGTTTTTCGAAATCGGGATCAGGAATATTAATCGGGATCGGGATTTCTCAACGGAATTGAAATTTTCCGGATTGGAATTGGGATTGATGATCGGGATCAGGATCACAGTTTTTGGCACAATACTAATCACATTACCGAAGATGTTTCATTTTCATTCCCCGCAGCCCAGCTACAAGACACCTGCAGTAACAATGGCATTCCATTTTAAAAAGGCTTCAGAACTCGATAATGTAATCCCGATAGGAATGCCGCATCGGGCTTGAAATTCTCCGGATCGGGGAATCCGTTCGAGAACTGCGCCGGACGGAAAAACTATGGAGAGCGTGGTTTCAGACAGATACGTAAGTTCTAAAATAGGCTATGATGATCTATGGGTGGGTGATGGCGTATGGAAAGATGTTCAGCAATCTAGGTATACTGTAGCTATGCATAAGTTGACACGTTACTTCTCCTACTGTACCTATTATGAGCAAGCAATGCAGTCAGCAAAGGAAAGCTACACTTAAAACACGGAAGTTATGCTCGCGACATGTGCGCACTGATAATGCTATTGTTGAAAACGTCCGTTCCATAAACGATAAAAACCAAAAGTTCTAAGCCAGTGCTTAAAATCAGTGGTCGTAATAAGATGGTGCAAAGATAATCACGGTTTCCAATATCCACGATAATCACTGTTTACGGTACATAACACCACTTCTGCACCTGTACTGTGTTGGCACGATCAAATATACTGTACGTTTGTTTTTTTTCCGCAGTTTTGTTTGATCAAGATATATCTGACCAAGAGATGCTCCACATGCATAAACTTTGATGTTTGAATCCCAAGCGTAAACAGAAGTCGTCAAAAACAACGCCAGTTTAGCAACAGCAAAACGGCTAGCTTGCTGACCAAATCCCTCCGAATGTGTTGGATCGGGTGGGTCAGGTTACTAAAGCCGAGCCCGCGTATGTTCACGTGGGCCTTGAACGTCGTTGTGACAGTTCCCAGCCCGCATTAAAAATTGTCTCGAGGCAAAAAGAGTGTTGTGAGCAACGTGGTGCAACGAAACAAAGTCGCACGAGACCCATCAGTGACCATTAATCACAGAAACACGCCTGTCTGTTGGCAAGACTGCGGCGTCTTGGAGCAGCAACCACCCTCGAGCATGAACGACATCAGACGGCGACGCAACGGGACTTAAAAAACGAAACCGAATAACCTGCTACCATATGAGCATGAAGCCTGAAGGTATGTATTATTCTTCATTCTTAGTCTACTGTTTTGATAAAAGTCGAAAATTCTCAGGTTGGTGCTGTACCAAAACTGTGCCAAGTGACAGAGCTACGGAAACAGGTCGTCGATGTTTGAACAGGTATTTGAAACGAAGGACTAGTTTAATGACCAGGATGTAGGTCGGTCGGTCAAGACCTGGTCTGCAAGCAGTTCTAGCTCAGCAGTGTGGTTACTAAAATTCCCCAGAGTCACCGTTACACAACAATGACATCAACTATGTACGTGCCTTTACGACTGGTCGCTTTGCGGTACCGCAAGCGGTGCCCCGCACTTGTACTAAAGTGCCGTAAACATCGTATCCTTCATAACTTCCGAACCGTTACGGGTGAAAGCTCATTTGTTGTGTTGAAACATAGAACAAGACCAGTATAACAGCGAACTACCGATAGGTTGATCTTGTGCTAGGCTTGAAGCAATTGTGGTATGTGATGTGCATGTAGTGCATATGTGCTCGGAACTAGTACATTTGACGAACGGGACAGTGCTATGTATGTATATACATACCGTATATGTACGACAAGCACACAGTCACCAAACCAACAGCTGCAAGTTTGTACCAGTTAATTACCGCATCCTGCGCTAACCCCAAAAAAGTGGAATTGGAGCCTCCTAGTACGATGTTTAGTAGGTTTAGAACAAGTATGTATGTGTGTACATACAGGAGAAGAACTGGTTGTTAACATTTGAGTGGCCGGCAAGTGCTGCCAGACTTCCGTACCAACAGACGGCAACGCGGGAATACTTGCGGTTCGTGGTGAAAAACGACAATGCCAAATGCAACAGCACGCGTCTGCAGCTCACTAACGTTTTCGTCACACTTGGGAACATGTCATAAGTATAATGTTCATACGTTCGTTATCGTTGAACGCATGTATGTATATGTATGTTCAGCTTTCTTCAACTTGAGACAGCAAGTGCAGACCAGTTTACTGTTTCCATGGGACAGAAGCTGCCTTCCGCAGTCAGGAGAAAATGCAGAGCCCTAGATTTTTTAAAGCAAACAGGTGATGTTCCGTTAGTAAGCCATATGTCAAAAAAACACGGGCGGGTTTGGATTGGACCGAAACTTGATGAATTTTGGCCACACGGTGGCGTGAAATATGGGAGTTTGACAGCCTGACAGACAGAACATCAAACGTTGGTCACTTGCTCTCAACTCCTTTGAGCACTAGAAAACACCTCGTGTGTCGAAAATCATCTTCAGCATTTTTTTCACACTGCTGGAACGAGGCGAGAAGCACCAAACTTTTGAACACAAAGCCAACGTTTTCAAACGACGAAAAAAATGGTAGATTTCTGACGGTAGCACGTTACACTGAAGTAGAAATTCGAAACGGAATGTTACCACTAACTTATGGAACTTTAAAACGTTTTTTGTTGAAATTTTGAGCACCTGCAACCGGAAAAGACGTAAAGTGCCTGGAATAGCCCACTAAAACTTCGCATCACTCTTAGCCAGTCACATTAGAACAGCAAAGACGGTGGAACAAACGCGGGCAAAGTGCCGCCAAACACATTTGCAAATGGTCGATAAATTTTGGGACAATGTGACAAAAGCAACGCACGATACAAGGCAACGGCGACGCACAAAGTATATTTGAAAGTTCTATAGTCTGTTGGGAGGAGACAACAACAGCCATTTTTGAATGATTTATGAGCAATGTCGAATCTCAACATCGTGTTCTCGCGAACCGCTGAAAAGGCGCAATGTTGAAGTAAAATACCAAAGATGGTCCTTATTGGATTTAAAATATTTGGAAGCACTCTCAGTCGGTTCTGTAGAACACAATGTTTTTCGCGCTGGTACTGCACAACCGGAGTGAATTTCTCTAATCTGTGGTCTGGAAAACTTTTACCAACTAAAAAACCCAGAACCGAACCAGCTGTTTTATGTCAGGAAAAACGAGTGGTTGTGCCCGCGGTTGAAAATTCTCAAACTTTGATGAATCGGTTTGTTTTGGCCGAGAAACGGCCGGCAGTACTAATGGAACGAGGCTCATAAAACGAGACAGTTAATGAGTGAAATTTATCGCCGGATCAGACGCGAAGAAACGACTCAGGTAGGCTATCGGTGTGCTCGCTTGAATCGCAAGACTAGGAGGTAACCAGGCTATTCTTAGGTTTGGAGCCTGAAAATTTACTCGCAAAGCCAAGCAATATAACATCCAAAGTTCCTGTGGTGTGGAGCCCCCTGTTAATTTTTCGTTCAATTTACCATCATAATTGAACCGGGCAAGCCCAAAGCATTAAAAATTTAAGAGATCCTGCAGCTGTCCGTTAAGCGGTTCATTGTCAGAAAAGTTAGAAGGTCGCATAACCTTGGCAGACCAGTTCTTACTATGGGACGAAACTATCAGGCGACTAACGACTATGTGTACATTTGCGCTTTGGGTTTACTTATATAATGTATGTATATAGGGGGCCGTAATTTCCAAAAAAGAACAGTTTGTTCCCAAGTTTGGGTCCTTGTGGTACAACTCAAAGGATCGAATCAACCAGCTGTTTCAGCGGAACATGCGTCCATATCAAGCAAGCCATGCGTGCCGCAGAGTTCTAAATGGCAAAACGACTTTATGGGCGTGAGGCCACGCAAACTCAACTACGTGCACAGGCTTACCCGAACTGCTTATCACTTACACCTTGGCCTACAAGAACCGAAATAAGGGGGTTGCGGTTCGGAGGTTCTGAAGCCTGAATTTAATCATAATTCGGCTGGAAAGCCCACTGTGTGCCGAAACTGTAGAACGTCAGCAAGAAACAGTGAACGGCATTGTCGCCAAGGATTTCTAGTTTGCATTCCATTCCAGAAGCCCCAAGGTGAGAACCCGGACCTTTGTATACGCCTTTGATGCCAGAGGGTATCAGGTGGTGCGTGTGCGTTCCTACAACTACACTTGTTGCATGCGCATGTTCGCAGCATGAAGGTTTGTAACCATGAAACGTGCGTGTGCCACACCAAACTGATACCACACTAAATAATATTATCCTGTAGCAAGAGGGGCCAGGGTCGTTTGGGACCCAGCGCGAAGGCTGTTTTGGTACCAACAACAGCGTGCTTGACCCGCCAATACGTGTCGTGGTCGTGGTGTGATGAAAATCTTGCTTGTGGCTTAGCGCAGAGAATCAAAATGTGATGCGGTCAAAAAGTGCAAAATGGCATGATGTATCGTCGCCATCATTATTTTTTAAGACAGTGAGCCAATGAACTGCGCAGATTTGTAAACAAGTGCACAGTTTAGGGCCTCATTAGCCAAGGCAGGTCAACAGCCACCACATCATACGCACGTCCGTCATTGAAGCTGCCGGAATGCGATTATTGCGTAGTAAACAAGCGTGGTGTTAGGCAAAACACGGTCGCTACGCATACAAAGGCACCTCAGTTCAGTATGTTTTCCTATTCGATAACAAGTTCATTATTCATCAATGAAGTGCTTCCAGACCTGAACTTCAAGTGACCGGACTGGTATTCAATATATGTACTACTGGTTGGCCGACACACAGGCAAAGAGCTATGACGTAACAAAGAACGTGACGAACCGTGTCGAAGCATCATTCAGCCAGACTCCTTCATCGTTGGGCGGCAAAAACGCGACTTTAATTTGCGTTTAGCGCCTGTCTGAAATAACATTAACCCGTCGCCCGCACACAACGAAGACGAACGAACGCCGCCGCTTGGGTTCAATTTTGTGTGAAATTATCGACAAACTTGAAGTGCTCTTCGTTTTCCTTTGTTGAACCCCAAACAGGATGTGGTTAAAAAGGGCAGAAAAGCAAAATAATTTACTGACTTGTTACGATAGCTATGCATAAATGTACGCGGATTGGCCTGCTTGCACCTTGACACTTTTTTGCACAGAGTGGCGCTTGAGGTTTCACCCAAACTACATATGTATGTATTTAGATTGGCTCTCAAACTGTACAATCAGGTTTTTGGGCCTATAGCACTGGCTGTCCGTCTAACCGACGAGACCCAGGCAGCCGCAGTATTAGACTTTGCGCAGAAAGGGCAACCCCTCCACGCGTCATATGACGTGCCCACAAAGCACATTCACATCTGTAACGTAGTGGTGTCATCATTATCGTGGACAGTATGAACGCTTAATCCTTACAGAAGAATCGCACGCACATTCACATCCACCAACTTGGGTGCCTGTCCCTGGCTGCCGTATGTGTTGTGCACTGGCAATTCAGGTTGAAGTTTGACCGGACGAGCAAGCAAGGAGTTTCTTTAATCGTGGGAAAGGATTAAACGTCCATACTGTACATGTCGCAGTGCTACACTAAGGCACCAAGGTATACAAGGCACTCATGTTATAAACTTTGAGGTGCGCAAACCACCGTACATAGTGTTTTGTGAATGATGAGGTTTGTGTTTGAGCAGGTGCAGAACCTAACAAGGCTCCTAATAACTGCTGGGAGCAGTTTCCTGTGCGCCCACTTGGATGGAATACGCACTGAGTATGTACATACATAGTTGACCAACAACCGCATGTATCTGTGTGTTTTGTCCCAACCTCTGCACTTTACAACACTTCAGTTCAACTTTTCCGTCTGAAGACAACGATAAATCGCTTTCCGACCGCAATTTGTCTTTTAAGCAAATTTGTCCAGCCACGGTTGGACATAACGGTTCTTATTACAAGCAGATGGCGCGAAAACACGGTCTGCTGAAACAAGAAGACTCTGCGCTCAACAAACAGGCATGATCTTGCGTGGGGAATCACCAACAGACAGCAACTTGCATTGCGGGCTCATTATTATGTTCATGTCGTCAACTCTGATTGTAAACTCTCTCAGTACATACATGCACAAGAAGAAAAATGCCTGCTGTCGCACGGCAAGAATCAGGATATGGTTCTCGGTATCGTGCTGGTCGCATATAAAACACCTATACAAGATGGTTTGGTCCTAAAGTAAAAGGATCTGTGATTACGCACATCAACAAAAGGCGAGTGAAAACATCACTGAGACCAAAGAAAAGCTTATTTGCCAAAAAATGAACAGGATTTAGAAAGAGGAATTGCACTCCATTTGAAAAGTGAATTAAAAGCAATCCGCCGTCAGGGAACCATATTGCGGCCAATAGCACGATGTGGCGACCACGGCAAGCTGTCACAGGTTCGATTCGTAAACGACATAAAGAGCACGTATAAGATGATTATGCGTTGGCAGCAATATGATTAACTGATGGCGTATCGCTTTTTAATTCCCTTTTCAAATGGAACGCAATGCCTCTTTCTAAATCCTGTTAATTTTTTTTTTGGCAAATAAGCTTTTGGTTTCAGTGATGTTTTCACTCGCCTTTTGTTGATGTGCGTAATCACTGATCTTTTTACTTAAAAGGACCAAACCATCTTGTATAGGTGTTTTATATGCGACCAGCACGATACCGAGAACTATATTCTGATTCTTTCCGTTCGACAGCAGGCATTTTTCGTCTTGTATTTTTGTTTTATATCGAGCAAACGTATTTATTATACGGTTGACGGAAAATATAACTGCTTCTGGCATAATCGCAGCCTGCCCGTTAAACTCGTTCCATCTGGGCCGTTGTTTTACCGGTCGACCTCTTCCGGTTCTGGCTTCCGAGAGCTCCGGATTCAAAAACCAATGTCACCATTAAATTTCTCGGCCCCGAAACCCTGTGTTCCGCACACTCTGTCTTCATGATCAGTGCGTTATTGTGCCGCTTATTCAGGTGAATCAGTATTGAGTTCCGGTTATGGCTCCGAAAAGCTCCGGATTGAAAAGCCCAAAAGACCCAAAAAAACCTACATACCGCACACACTAACTTTATGATCAGACATGTATTGTGTGACTTATTTGCATGGATGATACCGAGTTCCGGTTCCGGTTCGGGTTCTGGCTCCGGACTGCTCCGGATTCAAAAACCAATGTCACCATTGGTTTTCTCGACCCCGAAAACCTATGTTCTGCACCCACTGTCTTCATGATCAGAGCAGTATTGTGTTGCTTATTCACGTGAGTTAGTATTGAGTTCCGGTTCCGGCTCCCAAAAGTTCCGGATCCAAAAACCAATGTCACCACCGAGTTTCTCGACCTTCAAACCCCCGGTACCGCGGCCGATTCTCGTCCGATGTACCCCTGAGTTTTGCACGAACTTTTTGCTGGAAAGAAAGAAAGAAAGAAAGAAAGAAAGAAAGAAAGAAAGAAAGAAAGAAAGAAAGAAAGAAAGAAAGAAAGAAAAAAGAAAGAAAGAAAGAATGAAAGAAGAACGGTTTTGCGCTTTTTGAGACACGTTGGGTACCGTAACTCCACGGTGCCTGTAGCGATCAACTTCAAATTTTGGACGTAGATGTAGGGTGGCTCAAGGTATGTACTTTGTGCTTGAATATTGAAGCCATCGGTGCTTTTTTGTGGAATTAGTGGCCAGTGAAAATTTTTGCTGTCGGCACTAACTCCGGGCAACCATATGGGACATGCGCTACCGCGCATGCCCCGATACGTCCTTGGGTACATGTCTCAGCTGACACGCCCATAAAAACTTTGATCAAAGCATCACGATCTCCCGCGTCAAACAGAAACGACATTTCACGCTTAATATAAGCCTTTTACAGTCGTTCCTGTTCTATGAACCAGGTGTGCTGCTTGGCTGCAATGATGTGACAACGGTCGATGAGCCGACTCCGAGCCATGCCAACGTCGCCTGGCGCAGCGCTTTGTTGAACGCCTGAAATTACCAATTCACAGACGCGTGAAGAATTTTGCGAGACCGGACATGACGGAAATAAAATGGAAAAAATACGAACCCAATAAATTATCGGATTCGCACAGCTATTCAGCATGCTCACGACACAGCTAAAGACCGGACCTTGCCAGTAGTCCACCAGGGCAAACTTGAAAAATGTGATCTGATTCACGCACAGAATAACGACAATCAGGGCTGCCTGAATATCCGTAAAGAATTTTACTTTTTGGTCCACAACGTCCGGAAAGTGAGTTTTTAAAAATAACTTGAAACAACATTCGGCGCTCCTGCGCTGCCCGTTTCTGATCTTCTTTAAGCTGAAAACGAAAAGATCGCGAAAATGTCCATTGTACTGGAATTTCAACACAAAGTCGCCTCACCTGTGCGGGTGTTTTGTTCGTTTTGTTTGCATTCACGCTTTTTCGTCGCAATCGCAGTGCAATAAACACGAAGAGATAGCTGCAAAGACAGAATTTGTTAATCCCATAGCCATAACATCAGCTGCTGACACCAGGGTTGGGCAAAAAAACGACGGCGTTTTTCTTAAAAAAACGACGTTTTTTTAAAAAAAACGACTGGGTCGTGTTTAGTTTTTTTAAATCCTGCATTTCCTCGATTTTCCCTGATTTTTCAGGGAAAGCACCCTGATTTTCAAGGAAAATCAATTTTTTTGTCCCATTTTTTTTAAAAAATTTTCGACCAATTTTTACTTTGTCGAGATACGTCGATTTTCGGAGTTTGACTTTCAATGATGACCCCGGCCAAAGTTGGTCCCATGATGCGGGTCTGATATGGGATCTTAACAACTCGCTAGAAAAGGGTTGAAACCCGTTTATTTTGCCTCAGAACACATAGAATTACTTCATTTAACCACGTTTTCTTCCCAACATGAGCGGTTTCCAATTTTTTGGGGGGCATATTTTGGTCATCTGGGCGTTTTAAAAAATGTTTTTTTTAAAAACGACTTTTTGAAAAAAACGTTTTTTGCCCAACCCTGGCTGACACACCTCACACATGCAGCAAGTAGACAGTGACACTACGCCAACACGAGACGATTTTAAAACCCGGGTTAAAACCCGATACACTCTTACGTGGCTGCTGATTTGGAAAATGCATCGTGGTCTATTCGTTTTGTAAGCACATCAGCTCCGAAATCGGGCTCGTGTTGGCGTAGTTTGTCTTTACACACAACACACAGGATCGTGATTGGCCCAATAACTGCGTACGACCAATAGGCGCTGTACGCCGTCCACAATTTATTCGATTGGCTGTAATCACTGCAGTTGAAACTGAACATTGCGCTCTGATAGTTGTAGAACTGAAGGTCAATTGAACATCTGTTTTGGAGTTGACAATAAAAATATTTGTAATGCTGGACTTACAATCCAGCAATCGGCAACAATGGGCAATGCGACAGTCCAAGCGATCCCAATCAACCACGTTGACAGCACAATCATGTAGAGGAATTTGCGTTCATCAAACAGACGCGTAACGAAAGAATTTCCCAGTCTTGTAAACGAGCCTATGATGCGGTTTACAAATTGTACCATGTAACCAACGAGGCTTCAAAGTCATGCTGTAATTACTTATATCAGCAAAAAAGAGTTGATGTCACTCACCCACTATTTTCACGAATCGATTGATGGTCATAGCGAGGATCAGAGTGATCATGGCGTTGAAGGCAAAATTCTCCACATTTGCAATCACGAACGAAAACCCACCGTCAAACAACTAAAGCATGAACCATTTGCGAGTCTGATCAAAAGAAGTCAATACTGTATCCGTAATACCCAAAATAATCTACAGTTCCGTTACATCATTTTGTGCCACGACCAAAACTGCGCCACCCATGTAAACCATGAGAAACAAAGCATCGACGATGGCCAGATGTTGCACGATGAAATAGAATCCGTTCTTGAATGTGGAATCCCTGAGAGGTGTTCAAATTTAGTGTCATGAACAGGGTGCAAGTAGGATCCGGATTTCGGAGAATTTGAAAATTACATATGTATTATCGATATCGACTCCGATCCCGAACTCTAATCCCGCGATTATGGAACATTGATCACTTTGGCATTGTCTAGAACTCGCGATCCCTTTGAACCCCGGTCACGAATATGTTGGTATGTGCACATATGCATAGTACGTATGGGCAATCCATCGGCTCATGGCACTTTTTATACACACAGCGCTTGCAGCAGCACACGCCATTTTCTGAACAAAATGCACAGTTTCAGCGAGTGGCATACATTGATGACCGCTTTTTTAATTATCCGGTTCACATTTCCTGGTTGCCATAACACTTTTCTGCACTGTTGCAAAATTTGGGGATGTTTCAACGGATAACAGCAGAGAATAGATGCATTCATTGATGGCAGTAATGTAGCGTGCAGCGTGTGTGCGGGAGTGCCATGAGCTGGTGGATTGCCTATACTGTATGTACATACAGTATTAGTACACATACTCGTGGTCCGTTGTGTAAACTACCTACATAGGTATGTTAAATTGATCGTTCACCCGGCCCTGACTACTTACGTCGTCCGTAGCAGCACGGCAACAATAGTCAAATTCATGCATGTACCGGCCAATGACAGAAGCCCAAACCCAACACCGATAACAATGATCAAATGACTTGGAATCGCCATAGCCGCACTACAAAATTTGATTGTTCGTGTAAGCGAATCCGCTGCACAAAACCTAGCGCACCAGTTTAAGGTTACTGTGGGACTCCTAACTGTCAGCCGGATTTGCATCTTGTGTTTGCGCAACTGGCAAACAAGTTACTATAGCAACGTTTAATTGGTCCACTGAGAACACAGAGATCATCATCAAGCAATCATTGGGGTCAACACCAATAAGTTCTGAATAACCCATTGAGTCGTGTGTGCAGTACAGTAAGCGTTGCAGTGAACTGTTTGGTGAAGCCTAACAATATAATTTCGCACCTGGCGTTAGGATAACAGTTGAGAGTGACGATTCCGTGCTTGGGATTGAGCTGGAGCATGTAATTTAGAGCAGCCGCACATGTATGGCACAAATGCACGTCGCCGCAGTCTCTAATTTTCAACTCAAGAAACGACCCGTTATTATATTCGTGTAGTTTTGATCAGCAACCATGACGCATCAAGATCAAACTATCACTTTGGCTTGATTAGTTCGAACGTTGTGTTCGTGTAATGTTTGAAAATAGACCGTGGGTGGTTCGTGCAAGGCTATGTAGTTTATGAACGCCTCGATAAACCAAAATTGTTGTCCATATTTATTGGCTCATCAACATAGCAAGGACACAATCAGAACGAAAACGTCGAAACCTTTTATCAGCTTGGAAAGCTATTTGACGATGCATATTGATATACATGCGGTGCAAGATAAGTTACACTGTACGTAATATCAACCCGTGTAGCATCACGACAATTTTTCTAATTCTGTTGCTAGCCCACATGTAGCACGTTGATTTATGATTGCGACAAATATACATTAGGGCTATAGAATCATCACTTCTTTCACCTACAATCCCGTGTGTTGCTGAATCCACTGACGGAAATCTGGAACATGCGCGTACACACCGGGATATCCGGGCTCAGCGCAGCGGTAGCTAAAAATAAGCCTTGCACTGTTTCTCAATCAAGGGATCATGGCAAAATTTCAAGCGAACAAACCCAAAGGACACGACTCCAGCGAGAATGTAGCGTCCGTTTCGCCGTGCGACCAATGGTCCACCACTGTCACCCTGCAATGGGTTGTGCCCAGTCTACGCACAGTCAATGTGTACCATGAGAGAGACCAACCTGACACGAGTCAGTGCCGCCCGCACCTCCGGCACACATCATCGACGAATCCTTGATATCCCAGCCCAGACTGCTGTAGTTGTTGCGACAAGTGGCTGTTGATTTCACTGGCACGGCCACTTGCTGCAATTTCTGCGGAAGACCTGTTGCCCCAGCTGCAAAAGTGAAAAAAGTTTCAACGCCTTGTTTGGTCGTATTTTCGCACAACTGCAATCCTTAGCTGACATTCCAGTGTTCCCCATCCGGTGACGACCACATTCTCAGAATCATCAGCGATCGATTGCCAGTCGTCAGTGGCTGCTGGCAGACACGCTGGATAGATCGTGCTCGTGATCTCGACCTGAACGTTGGCTTTGGTTGGGACAAAGTGACACAGAAAATACATTTTCGAGTATAAATTTGGACTCACTGGGCTTGATAGTTTCAGCAGAGAAATGTCGTTGTCGGTTGCTGACGCATCGTAATTTTCATGTTGGACTAACTGGCTGACTGTGCGAGTCTGAAGTACTTTTGGCTTGCGGAACGTTCGGGTGGTTGTCAATGATACTCGATGCACAACTTACCACACTACCAGTCGTGCCTGTGCGATCGTGCAGGCCAAGACGAACTGTGAATGAGCTCGCTGAACCACCGTTGCTAAAAGTGGTACATTCATCACACCCTCTACGCTCACGAAGACTTATAGAAAGACCAACGTGCAATGTGCTGCGGTCACCACCCATTCGTTGCTGATCAAAGTTCCACCACAGAAACCCAGCCAGACCTGCCACGGCCACGATCCAGGTACAGCCTCGGTGCCACCTACGATTGATTGTTGTTGCAACTGCAACACATGTATGTATGTCAGTGAAGATACAAACAACACTATCTTCTGTTGTTTCTGTCTGTTTTCAATGCACCTGAATGTTTCCAGAGGCGTCCAGCGTGATGCTGGACGTGATCGACGGTACTCCACAATTTCCGCTTGGTTGTGGTGCTGGTCCTGGTGTTTGTGGTGCGGGTTCTGGTGTTTGTGGTGCAGGTCCTGGTGACAATGTTGTTTGTGGACAAGTGCACGTCATAGAACAGGTTGCTGGGCAACTTTGTCCTGATATAACAATAATGTATGCATCCGGGCCAATTTTGTCCAACACAAACGCAATGCGTAGCGTTCCGAACCTGGTTGATTGCCACTATCGACGGCAACAAATTTCACTTCGCCACCCGGTCGTCGGATCGAAAAATCGGAGCAGAACTCGATTGCTGCCGTGTTTGACGACGTGACCAGACCCGAGCCATCGAAGTCAAACTTGCCCACGCCACAGAATTCCCCTGCAATTTAGTTTTCGTTGTCTGATATTATTGCATTCGTTAGACAAACAAAATAACCGACGTCCAATATTTTTGGCCGCATCACTGCATGGTTCGATGCCCTGGAGGTCTTGAACCGCTGCGCTATCAAAGTAATACACGGCGTCATAACAACCACCCGTGTACTGTTCGAAGTCCATGTCCTTGTCCACCGTGAAACGGATTGCCTACAACATGATCAAACATTATTTTGTTGTCCGTTTTATACGCCAAATATTCTGTCGTTGCTCTGCATCAAATAACAGGTCTGTCGAATACCTTTCCAGGAGTAACGGTGATCAAGAAACGTTCTGCCATGTAATCTGGGTACCAAGCGGGATATCCTGTCGTCTTCACGCTGCCCGAGTCTTGATTGATGGTTGTGGTATTGGGCACAGCGTGAGTTCTCTGACCGTCACCGTTTCTCGGCGTCGGCTTCAACGGGGTATCGGGTTTTGGAGGCGGCACTGGCTTAGATGGCCTGTGCACCAAATCCTTGCGACTAAGTATTGGGCTGACACAGATGAAAAGCAGACAGGCTACCAACAGCTTCATGGTGAAAAACAAGTAGTGTTGGTGTTTAACTCAGCCACATTCAATTGCACACCCTGCCTGACCAACGGCAACTTTTTTATACCCTTTTTATCCGTGGGTGTTGCTGTCTCGGACGCGTCAACGAGTTTGGGTTTGTTCAGGTGCCCGTGAAGTTTAAATGGGAAATTCACGTGGGTGAAACACTTGTTTCACACCTGTTGGTCTGATTTTCACCGTGCACTTGGTGCATTTTGTCGGTATCGACACACCTGCGATCATACGGTATTACAGTATGCTGTATAAATACCAAGATGCCACGCATCGTAATGCCACGTGGGCTTGATAGTCAGCTGAGCAAACTTTGGGACTAATTGTTGGTTTTTCTCTGTGATTTTTTGTCTTTGTGCCAAACGTATTGTCCATCCATCACACTTTGTATTGCTGCTGGCTGACTTGTTCCCTTCCTCCACCTTCAAATGAAAGAGAAATTGAGTAAGCGCAATGTTAATGACGTTGCTGTTGTATTGTGTGCACTTTTCGCTTTCGCCTTGGGGCTCGACCGAGAGACTCGAAACCCGAAATACAAGTTTTTAACACAAAGCATAATATTCGCTATGATAGCACCAACGTGTTTCTGTGATGTCTGGAACAGATATGGATAACAAACAATTTCATAGTCCTGCTGTGACATTACATATAATACGTAATAAACTTCTGGTATCGAACTCTAGCGTACTTGCATCGATACTGGTATTAAAATAAAGACCTAGGTACTTATTACAATCAACGCTGTGCAATCTCATATCTATCAACACATATACTTTCGAAATTAAAGTATGAGAAATAATCACAAGACAATTTGGTCACTCGGTGCTATCACTCCGGATACTCCGTCACAATACCCTTCTTTAGTATGATGTTGCCGTACTTCGCGGTTTCCCTGCAAATGGAACTAAAGCAAAAGAAAAGTCTATGATAGAAGTGAAAGGTCCGGAGTGTGAACTATCAAAATTGCAATGCCACACCCATTGAACGTATAGGGAGTATTGCATATGAGAATCTCACCCTGTGTGCACAATGGCATAAGCACTTTTGCTGCGTTCATAGAATTCGATTCGAGGCGTTTTGTCGATTTTCACCTGCACACAGTCGATGTTGAAAATTATGCAGTGGCACGCCAAGCGAACAACACCAACATAGCGAATGCGCTAAACCAACCGATCTTCCTTCACTTTCGTCAACGGCCTTCTGAAATTCATCCCAGATGGGCGGTGACATCAGGCCGTCGGCTTGGTCTTTGGGCTCGGTCTTCATCACTGCCGCCTGAAATCAATCAAAACCGCTTTTCAAATCCTTGAAAAATGGCAAAAAATATTTTAAATACCAACTGGGGCATTTACGTATTCGTCCAGCGGAAACAGTTTAAGTATCGCTCGCAACATTGTCACCGCAGAATGGCCTCAACTGGTTAGAAGTCAAACAGTTAGGAAAGAAAGAGCTCGCATGTTTGCACCAAGAGGTTGAAGCAGAAAATCAAAAACCCTTCTCCGGAACTGGTAATCCCTTGTTCCAATATTTGTTAGCACAAGACATTTAACAAAAATCTGGAGTTATCGAGGACCGTATCGGTTCTAACCACACTCACCATCGGCTCTGACAATTGTACCATTGTACGTCCTGGCACACGAACTGCTCGGATAGTGATTGTCGGTGAGGACTGAAATGCAAACGTGGCTACTTCCTGCTCTTTCCTTATTGAAAACAAGCGACAGAGACATGTTATAAGTTTATTATTACCAATTTCGTCGCCGTGGCCCATCTCAGCCAGAACCTTGAGCAGTTCAGGGCTGAGCACCTTTGGGATGCCCTTTAGGCCCATTTTTGTGGAATTCAACTCAATGATCTTTGCGAATTAGTGACTATACGAAATCAGTAGCGCTGGGCAGTAAAGCCCAGTCAACAAGGAACACTGATACATAGAACTATTAATGGGTGTCTGTTGCTTTGCAGACCCACTGTGCTGTGTAAGGGCAAAATGTTTCATCTCCATGCTGGTTGCTTGGGCAACTGCCTTTCAAGCTTGCGTGCGTTTTCAAGTTTGGGTCGCCGCATGATATGACTGGATCAGATCTTCATTTTGGCACTGTCCGACTCAAGAATGTGAATGTAAAGCATAAAATGAAGCCAATAGAAGACGAAGTTGCTTGGTTGGATTGCAAACACACACTGGCAATTGGTAAAGGCAGGAGTGTGTTTCAGCAGTTAATTAAAGATCGAAAGTGTGCTGCATGCACCCACACTGCAAGATGAGTTGCTTGGTGGTGGCATGTGAGTCAACAATATTGTAGATGGGTTGATGTTGCGGGTAAACGCGCAGAGTTTTTACCATTGAGGAAAAATGCACTTACAGGAATTATGACCATGCGTCGTACTGCTTCGAAATTCGCCGCACTAAGTGACGACTGTGATAATTGTTCCCTTATGATTGCGGCTGATACAACACCGTTCTGTGCGCAGTCGGTGATGCACGAGGCGAATAATCCTGAACTACTCACAACACAACCAGGCATTGTCATGACCACCGTGTTCCTTTTGATTCTATTCCTCATCGTGCACGCCAACAACGTGTTGTCGAAGAACCCGACCGATCAAGCGGTCAGTGAATTGCAAGCCGTTCAACGCAGAGCGAATTGCAATTCAAATTCACACAACATTCGAATCACGATGTTCACCTATTCGGAGATCGGCACGAATCCGCTGTTCTACACGATTGCGCAGGACACGAAACGATGCTACGCTCAACGTTGGCGCTACGAACTGGTGATGGTGGACAGATACGATGATGAATACAATGAAATCATGCGTGCTTGCGATAATATGACCAGTGTAAGAGTTGTCTTTGTCAGTTTTTCTTCAATGACAATTACCTCGTCGTTCCAAAAATGAAGCCCAGTTTTTAAACCAAATGCTCGTTTTCAGATTTTCTGGCGCAAACACTGCGCCGTTCGTAATTTCCTGCTGCTGCATCCGCCGTCCGACAACCAGTCGCATTGGGTGATGGTATTGGATGCTGATACGGCTGTAATGAACCCGGATAGATGTATCGAGCAATATATCGACGATTCGAAGGATGTAATTCTGTATGAGCGGTTTTACAACTTCGAAATCGCTGCCGGAAACTATTTGATCAAGAATTCGCGCTATTCGATTCAGTACTTGAGCCGATGGCTTGAATTTGACGTTGACCCGGCCAAGAGACTGATGGGCTGGGACAACGGTGCACTGCACATGCATCTGATGCTCACCTTGATGCCTGAAGTGGTGGAAGAAATATACACTTGCCAGAGGATATGGTTCGTCTGCTATACTCTCGCTTAATGATCTTTGAAAATTCAAAATTGCCTTTCTCAGGCGTCAAGCTACCGAAACGAACTCGTGGTTTGAATACTTCAAATATGTAACGTGTTTTCGATTGGTTATTGGCGCTCAACGCGATTTTCCGGTGAGATTATTTTTTTATTTTTGTTTCGATTTCATCAATATTCTGCAGCTTTCTTCGGTCAATGAATGTGAGCAAAAGCGATTAACTTGCAAATTTTCAGCATATTTTCATATATCGTCGTGCCCATGGCTGGGTCATCGATGAGATGGTGGTCCAAGGTAAATGGTGTGCTCGAACGTTCATGATACACGGCTGGAAATTGACAACGAAAAAGAAGCTGCATTACAGTTTCAAGGTGGCACTTTCATACATAAGTTCGTCATGACAAAAATATAATAAATCAGCCCATAAATTGAGGAGCCCCCATCTGGTGCAGAGTGCAAATACGGCAGTCGACTGCCGTGGCCGTACAAGCCAGAGACATTGCTCGATACAAGACAAATGCACGAACACTTGGCTGACAGGGAGGTCTATTGGCAACATTATGGAGAGTTGAAAATGGCACGACAACTGACGTACTTGGTTGAACCAGATGTCGGTCAGTGTTGGCCCTATTGTCGGTGACAAAGGTGGCGCACGGGCGAGGGAAAACAACAAACGTACTCTTGTATTTTTGGTTTGTTTTCAATCAGGGAGCTCTACAACTCTGAAGAAACCCTACATTCATGATTCTGCTTTACCATTATTATTGTGAAGAAAATTTAAAATTAACCACTCTACATTGGTTTCAATGACGCTTCGATGTTTATTGTCCATGATCTAAGAAAATTTGGCCAAGAGCACAAAATGCGCATAAAATTCTACAAAAACACCTGTAAAACAGTAATCCACAGAAAAACAACCATTTCAAGTAAAAAACACTTTCGGTCCCTAACGGAGGAAGCACGCATTTTGTAAAAAAATGGCTATAACATTGTGATAACCGCACCAAAACTATAACCAAAAACCGCACAAAAAGGCACACTATGACATGACTTGATGTTGGTGAATAAAATCTTGGGATCACAAAATTTTATTTTTTCACAAGAACGGTACCATATAATTTCTATCGCATAAGATGGCTTGAAACACCAACACAACGGTGTGACTAAGAACCCTACCACAATATAAGAATTGCTCCAAAATCCAAAATAGTTATTTCAGAGAGATAAAATTGCAAAAATATACTAATAAGTCCAATAAAATTAATGTCATGTAAAAATTAGAGAAATGGAATATGAAACTGAAACAAGATACGGTAATCCAACATCATCATAAAACTGAATGGGCAAAATTATTGAGATGAACACTGTATCTTCTTCATATTTGAAAAAATGTCATGACACCATAAAACAAAAAATCCTTTGGGTGGAATTTTCGAAACGGTGTAAAGGTCAGTTGGGCGTAGAGGTCGGCGTAAAGTTCGGTCGAAAGATCGGTCGGCGTAGCTCGGTGTAAACGTGAAACATTGCCTGTTACTAACGTGGAATGTTTCAAGTTTACACCGAGGTCTATCACACTCAGCTGTCGACCGAGCTTTCCACCGACCTTTATACCCAACTGACCTTTACACGTTTCGAAAATATCACCCTTTGTCACAGAAATTAATCAATATATTTACAAGAAACTGTTTCTCTTAGGGGATATCTCACACAGATATTGAGCTCTGCAGGCGCCGCAAATATTTGAAATCGTCATGAACAAAAAATTGTAACATAAGTTCAAAATAATATAATATTTACCACGTTCCGTCGTAGTTGTCATGTTGAAATTCTGATCCGCATCAAAGATCAATAGAAGGTAATCGTGTAGCGATAAAATGCAATGAACAATCATGGAAGACAAAGCCATAAACAGAGGGCAACGTTCCGCGGGAAAACGATCAACAATAATGAATGTGATGAGCTTCATATATTCATGTCACATGGCGGTTAAAAGGAAAATACTCACCAAAAAATACAAAAGATTTGGCTGCGCTCATCATAATTATAAAATAACATACGTGGGTGTAAGATTGCTGCCCAAATTCGAAAGTCCAACATTTATTTTTGTACTGCCTTTTTGGTACCGGTGCATCTAGCACGAAACGCACTAGTGCCCATTTACCCGACGTATGTCTGTTCCCAAAGAAGACCATCACATACATACAGTATGACCATTCACCAATTATCAAGTGCATCCAGCCGCGGCAGCCCCGAGACTTTTGATTTGCCTGATCACCATGTCAATGCCCGAGTCACCCGCACCAGGCACGTTGCTGCCCGCATTCAGCAGCAAATTGGTCAGTTGTTCGGTCGAGTTCAAGTCTGCGTCCGGTTGCTCCGGTCGGTCACTGCTCATTTCGTCCACAACTCGGTCGAGACCAGGAGTTTCGGGTGAGACACCAAACACAGTGCTGTGTCGTCGACGACCGGAATTAGGTGGCAGGGCTGAGTTGGCCAGGTGGGTCTTCGTGTGACGCAACAGGTTATCCTTGCGGTTGAAACTGAAATGTGGGTACAATTCTAGGCCTTTGGCCTCAATGTAGGCCTCGGCCTGACCACAGGTCTGACTTGACGGCACAAGCCTAAGCAAAAAGGTGTGGGTCTCCCAAGCATTCCGAATCTGACGTTTTACATCTTGATCCTAATGTGCATGCAACAAGATATGGGATCTCTGTCCGGATGTTTCAATCGACCAACCCTAACCGTTTCGTGCAGTACTTGCACACATGGGGTCGTTCGCCGGTGTGGATGAACATGTGTTTCTTCAACAGGAACTTGTTGGCGAACGTTTTCGAGCAGTTGACGTGCGTGCAGCGGTACGGCTTGCCATCGCCTGACAAACAATTAAAACATTCAAGTTTCTTTTCAAATTTTAAGCACTACTGAATACCTCAGTTTAATTCCTCAGGCTTTCAAGTTCTTTCTGGCTTTTATAATGATGGTCCCTTTTGCTATCATGTACGGCACTGCGTTATCTTTCCACCAAGTTCTGCGTGCGTACTCATCATACGCAAGAGCGCACGAAGATCGTTATTACAATCGAGAAACTGTCTTGTGCAGTTTTGGATATCGTGCTACACTGTCCTCTCTCAAACTTATACTCAAACAGTCCATTTCCCGTACTATACTGTGCATCGGAGGCTTCAGAACCTGAACCGACCGACTACAACGTTCCTGAACTAAACGATCGCCAACTGTGCACTTGTCTGGGGATATCACAGGATCACTGTATTTGACGTAGTCACGAGTTTATATGTTGCGGTTAAAACAGTGTGCAGTGTAACGTGACGTGTATGCACTGCACAGTTGAGTTTCATGATCGGTTTGTTTGTAACTGCAACTTATTGCCGAAGTCACGCAGTCTCAAAACTGTGCGTGCACGCTCATGCGTGTACAAGTAAGGTCGGGCTGTTGTTCGGTGCAGTAACTATGAACGCGGGCACTCAATGCAACTCTGAGTGAACCGACAGCAATCCATTACACATGTTTCAGCCTTTGATGATATTTTACAAAGACAGTATAGGTCCGGACCAAATCTGTACCCAACTTAGTATGTGCATAGGAGTGCGCACGAACGCGAAACGAGGTCATAACCAGACAGTCACAGTGCACTGTGCGTGTGTGTTGCGCTAGAGTGACATCATGTACATTCGGTAATGATAAAGTGGATTCGATACATAATCAATCGTGTATTGTCATAGTCACTTGACTTACTAAGGTCAGCCAACTTGATATGATCAGTCCCTGTCTGTCTGCAATGATACTAGTTGTTGGTGAGAGCAAACGCATAAAACTACGTAAGATCCTAGTATTCTGGACAAAACCCGCAACTCACGCCTGATGCCAATAAAAAATGCGGTACATAAGTATTTTCGATTAAATTGATGCATGAAACATCGTAAAGCCTGCGACCCCAACCCACCTCCATTGCCGTCATCAGTCAATGGCGTGCCGCGTCTTCCCCTCTGCGTGGTTGGGTTACTGTACGACCTGACAGGAGTCTCATCCCCCATTTCCGACCCTCCGTGCCCACCCGAATCAGACAGTGGCTGTTTGGCATCGTCAGGGTTGCAGCCCATTTCGTCGTTTGTCTCGACCGGACTCGGTGAGTCGTCATTCTGTGGCTGGTCGGTTGGATTGTTGTAGTTGGTGACACCAAATGGGGTAGTGCCCCCGTTGACAGCCGTGGCTGCTCCACCGTTGTTGTTGGCTGAGAAACGCTCCAACAGCGTACGGGCTTGGGCGTTGATCACGTTGCTGCAATCAAGAGCAAAAATACAGTAGTTTTATTAGTTTTTTTTATTACCCTGGTGCTCCTTGAATTGTCAACTCTGACCTCCATACCTGTAATAATTGCGCATCCAATTGGCGATTGCCGGATCGGGCTGTTGTCCACTAGCAGCAGCAGCAGTGTTGTTGTTGTTGCTGTGTGTCATGGTCTGTGTGAGAGATTCGGTCATTGGTTGTTGGCTGGCTGGGTTCGACGCCAGGTTGGTGCTGAGAAGCAGGTTGTTGCTGGAAAACTAGTTCAATTTGGGCAACAGCCAATTTTCTTTTGAAATATCTGAAGCAAAAACAATCGGCTGACCTGAGAAAGTTCGGGAACAGCGATGGTGTATTGGTGGCATGTGGCAACAGACCAGCGTTGCCGTTGGTGGCGCCCATTGCGTTCAACAGGTGTATGTTCTGGTTCACCGCATTTGGATCCACTCTACCGTTGCTAGTGCCTGAACCGGAGCCTCGAACCGGTTTGTGATCGCCGTTTTGATGCAGGTACAGCGGTGTGGATGTCGCGTTTGGACCGTTGGAAAATGTTTTGGCCGAAGGAGTGCGGAGATTGGAGGGTAACGGCTTGACGACGCCTGCAAGAGCAAGTGAATTCACACTGTGACCCAAACTGACCAAACTGACATCAAAGTCAAAAATTGGAAATTAAACTTGTGACTATACCTGCTTTATGCTGCGGTTGTCCAATATTGCGCGCACTGGTGACCCTTTTCGCGTTGTGCTCCCCAACCTGGGTGCTGCCACTCCGTTTCTGTTGTTGTTTCATGCGTTGCACAACCTGCTCCAAACTTGAAAGACCCGCGGCCCCTCCGCTCGTTCCGTTTAGCGATGACAACGATGTTTTGCGAGATTTCGAAGCTGGAAAATTATAGCGTTTAAGTTTTGTGTGTTTGACCAAAAGTAAAGTAAAATAAACTTAAAACATCAGCCAAACGTTGTTCTAACCGAACGCGCTGTTTACGACCGCCGGAGGTGAGTCCGGTGAACTCATCGCAACATTTGAACTGCCGTTGCTGTCGTTTCTGAAAGGTTTATTCCTCCTTTGGTTTGTTTTCATCAGTTTTTTTCAGCTCACGGGATCATGTGCAAACGTCGTGAAACATCATGAGCACAAACAAGAGAATAACCTAGTAGCCAAAAGTGCCGACCCTAAACTGAAACGTCATCCAACCTTGACGACTCCTTTATGCTGCTGTCATTCGTGCTGAATGTGCCCGATTTATCGTCGGTGCAACTGCTTGTCGTTGTGTCACTGTCGCGTGCCGTGCTGCCCGTCTCAGAACTGGAGTTTGCCTGATGTTGTTGCTGTTGTTGTTTGTCGATCGACGCTATTAGCGACAGAATAAGCTGCTTTAGCGACTCGATTTCACCAAAGTTTCGCATTATCAGAGCTTCCAGCGTTGAATTTTGCGCGTTTTGTCGTGTTTCCGTCAGTTTCTGGTCGGTGTTTTTCAGCTGCAATGGCATTTCGTTGAGATTCTGCGCGTAGAATTCGAATTTGGCGGCATTTTCGAACAGCGTGACGTGGTGCTCAGCGCAGAACCGAAGCAGCTGTTCGGCCGCGTCCAGCTCGCCTTGATTTTCACTCAGCTCGGTCTTGACAAGGACCTGGCCGCCGTTTTCGGTTTGCAACAAGGACCTGGCCGTTTCTGCGGCTTCCTTGACTCGATCGGCAGCAAAGTGATTGACAATGAGTGATTTGAGACTGTTGTCGTTGTCTGTGGTCGATCGTTGAGTTTGAAAATTGGCCACGAAACACAGCAGATCGTTGTGAATCAGTTTGGGTGGCGAAACGGGCTCATCGACATCTTCTGTCTTGGCGGTAGCCGGCTCGTCGTCGGTTGGCTGCATGTTTTCCTCAGGATTAGCCAGTTCGGCTCCTTTATTTTGGTCCATTGCAGTCTTTGTGTTTTTGGTGGAAGCCCAAAGCAAGACACGGCTCAGCTGTCTGAAATGAGAATAAGTGAGAACGGTAGAAACATCAATTTAGGTTCCTCGACTTTATAGTGCTCTGATGTTCCGCCATCGAAATTGACAAAATCAAAAGGTAACAATTAAAGCAGTGCCATTTTTACATTGTCAGCTGTGCTTTACAACGACAGCCGGCGAGTGACTGCCCGCAGCTGAGAGTTGAGCAACAAAAGTGTCTGGCACAGCAAGGCACCCAACCTTTGACCAAAATCTGACTAACTATAAGTTACAATCATGACTCAATTGCATCATATGGGCTGTGCCTAATTTGAATTATGATTTTTTAGGATATTTTTGCCATTG
>JASAMV010001217.1:0-46826 GCA_030248065.1 Rhynchonema sp. JSB1_4
CTACGCTGAAGCTACATCGTTTGATGCTAACAAATGTGCAACAATCTTTAACAGTAACGACTTATAGCCTAATATCTTATTCATGCTGGCATGGCTGCAGCAGCCGGACCATGGAGTTTGAAGTCTTTAAACTCGTCTTGATTGTTGGACTGTGCGTTTATCTGACTTTCTCGTTTCCAATGCAATGCAATACGTGGCTTATTTACATTATATTTCCGTTAATGAATGCAGCTATGCAGTTTAGGGGCAATTTTTAGGTATTTTTCGGCCTTTCCCGCCGCTATCTAAGTGTTTCCAAATTTAAAAACCTTATTTTCTGGTACTTTCGAAAATGCTCTATTTTTCTATTACATTTTCATTTCTGCAACGCAAAGCCAGGCATAAAAATTTCAAGGCAAACTTGTGTTTTCGAAAAATAAGGCCGATTTTCATACGTTTCGCACCTCACCGAGTGAAGCAATGCTTGAGCGACTGAAGCGCTAATGATAGATTATTTGCCAGAGCTGTTCTGACGTCATCCACATGCTACGCGACTTTCAACTAAGTTGGGGTGTCTGCACCGGTCGTTTCAGTTATAAAAAATTCACTTTTTTCTGGAAACGAAAAGTCACTGTACCAAGAGATAGCAAATATCTAAGGAGCTTAACATTTGTGCGTGACATATGCTGTGACAGTGCTTTCCAACGATGTATAACACTGCGCTCTGCTGCTCTTCCTTCGGTTGTGTCCCGAGCCCTTTAAGCAATGGTTGAGTTTGCTTGTTGGCAGCAGACGATGTTGAATAATAACGGGGAGCGCATGTACATTCCAAAATCCTTTGTGAACAAAAAATGGCTTTCTTCGACTGGGGCTCGAACCCAGATCCTCCGCCCTAACCGGGGCATTGCTCTACCGACTGAGACTGTCGAAGTGCCTGCCCTAGGACGCAAAGTTTTTCGCCGTGTGCGTACGCAATTGTGATTGCCGTTTCTGCTGTGATGCACAGACCCACAAAGTCTGTGATACGTTTCTGTTGAAATCTTACATTATTCGGGTTTTTGAACTGGTTAAAGGTCATGCTTCTATGATGAATTGTGGGCTAGACACTTTTGGGGGCAAACCGAACTTGAAAGTGAGCAAGAACCGTTTCATTTCTTCATTAAGCAACCGTGTAGCCTTAGCTGATTTTTTCTTGCAGTTTTCCACCCAAAATGTGCCTTGTGAGTGTGTCTGCTGGTTGCGACACAAGAGTGTCCGAAAATGTTGTGGAGCGTCAGATCCCTAAAAATAGCCATCATCAGCATCAACCTGCTGGTATTTCTTTGCGGCGCACTAATATTCGGCTTTTCTCTGGCTGCGAATCTGCGAAGGAAACCTGAAATCCCACATTATTCAAATGTTACACTCGACAGGTTTGTATCCGAATTGATGAATGAGAAAAGCGAAACAATCGACGGTGAGGTGGACAACGGTGGTCCGATCTGGGGCCTTCTGGTCATCGGCATTGCTCTGATGCTACTTGGCGTACTCGGTTTCGTTGCAGCCATTTTACTCTCGCGCGTCATTATTGGTGCGTGTTTCTGGAAGGGAATTTGTAAATGGCTGTTGTTCACCTGCTGAAGTTCAGCACTCGAAATTTCCTTCTACGTATTGTATGTGCATTATGCTCTTCAAAATCTGGACTAGAAACTACGCAGCACATCAGGATTATGAACTAAAGTAAAACTACGCCAACACGAGCCCGATTTCGGAGCTGGCAAAATGGTGAAACATTCATGACGTGGCTGCTGATTTGGGAAATGTTATACGTTGTGGCATACAACATGGAGCATGATGATTTTCTCTTTCTTTGCGTTTTGCAAGTTCACCACCTCCGAAATCGGGCTCGTGTTGGCGTAGTTTGCCCATACATATAGTTGCACATTTGTACATTTTTAAGTTATTTCATGTCTATACATATTTCGTGTACATTTCACCCTTGTACAGTGTGAATTGTGAGGCCGCTTTCACAATCAAACCGTTTTCCGTTAAACCGTTAAACCGTTTTTCCGTTCAACGGTTTTGGCTTTCACAATCACACGTCACCGTTTTTCCGTTAAACCGTTAAACCGTTTTTCCGGTAAACCGTTTTTCCGGTGAACGGGCGTTGCTTTCACAATCAAACCGTTTTTCCGTTAAACCGTTTTTAGCTAATTGCTTTTCCGTTAAACCGTAGCGCAAAAAACGGTTTACCGGGAAAAGTCAATTAGAACCCGGTTCTAATTTTTTGACCGTTTTAGCTCATTTGCGCATGCGTTTACTTCCAAAACTCACCCAAAAGCACGTGTACACTAACAGTACTCATACTTCATTGGTTTTCGAATGTGACAAAGCTGTATGCGTAGTCCGTTTCGATCATGTTTGCTTGTATTTGTAGATACAACACCAAAAGCCAAAATTTATATGCACAGTTCTGTTTTTCTTTACTGTGTTTACAAACACTGACCGAACAATAATGAAATCAGACGCGCACCTCGAATTCAGATGGGTTTGGTGCTTACGATTTTTGTTTGTGTTTCGTTGCGTTAAAGTTTCGAACGCCAGGCGGTACTTTGATGTTTTGTCCTTTTTTTATGTCGATGATTTAGTTGAATGGCTATGACGAAAAGAGGAACAAACGATTTGGATTAAACATAAGAGCTGGAGAAAACTTTTGCAGTTGAAAACTTGAAAGTCACAACTGCGGGTGACGCCCAAACAAGTAGGTACAGGATATGTGGAAACATCATCATGTCAACTCACGAAAACGTGGAACATAAGAGCTGGAGACGAATTGAGCACCTTAATGTTATCAAGTGAAAATCATGACTTTACACAAATAGTGGGTGCTGGAGACCATACTACCATGCTACATAAGAGCTAGAGTCAGACCAGTCAGTTAATCCTCCTGTGGTTTGTCGATTCTGGCCTTGCTCCACTGCCATTCAGTCTGGCCAACCGATGACCAGAAATACGCCGCATACGTGTCGCGAACCCGAAGACCCTGTCAGTATGACTTAGTTCTCGATCTGGTCCGGTCTTGCCTCAGTCACGTGACTTTTTGTATTGAGGATACATGTTTCGAGGCTTTACGGATGTCACATACATATGTATATACATAGACACCGTAAAGGTTCTACCATTTTATGCCTGAGCCATAGCTTTGCGCAGGTCAATCAGGAAACTATCTAGGTATAAGACCAGTCTCTGCTTACAGTAATTGACCCCCATAGCTGCACCTCCATATTTCGCTTGCCCACACGATTGCCCTACTGTTTATCTTCATGTCCATTTCATTATTGATGTTATCATGCACCGAACGTCCGTGGATAGCGACCAATCACCATGTTTGCACCGTTGGCTGACTGATATTTCAAAAATGGTGCGCATCACGGAAATGCAGTGTCGCATGTGTTCAAATGTGCATATCGCTCCAATATTCAGACGATCGTCAAACCTCGACAACGAAGAGGACGAATTCGATGGTACCGCCGAGTCCACGGACGGAGGTGATTGTGAGAGCCAAGGTGATGACGTCGCGTGCCTCGATACACCCCAATCCGAAACACCGAGACGTTTAAGCTCAGATACAGATCTGGCTGTACGAAGCTCGGCGTAGTGTGCAATCGACCACGTCCGCATCGACCACCGACTATCCACCAATTCCACCACTGAACCCTATTTCGACCGACCAAAACATCAACTGGATTGCTCCCAGCCAGTAAAAACATATTCCAAACAATATTACCGTTATCAAACAAGGGACAACAACGTCAGTCCTGAAAAATGCAAAACAACGGTTTAACGGAAAACCGGAAAACGGTTGATTGTGAAAGCACCATTTCAGACAACCCACCGGAAAAACGGTTTAACGGAAGAACGGTATAATAGTCAACGGTTTAACGGAAAAACGGTTTGATTGTGAAAGCAACCACCGGTTCACCGGAAAAACGGTTTACCGGAAAACGGTTTAACGGAAAAACGGTTTAACGGTTTAACGGAAAAACAGTTGATTGTGAAAGCGGCCTGATGCAGTGTGTTTTTATTTGCCTGTTTCGACCTGTTTTCACAGACGGGCGGTGCACCAGGTCAAGTGCGATGGGCCAGGTGGCCACGTGACCCCAAAAACTCACACATGAGCTTGTCTTGTGCTCGCGTAAAATTGATTAACGTTATCTTCGACTAGAGGAGTTTGCCTCAAAGGACGCTCTTCCAACCGTCAGACAAAGAGCAAAACATTTTGGCGTCTCGGTTTTAGTGTGATCACAGACTAAAGCTGAGTGAGACTTTCAGTGGTGTGCGCCGTGCTGTTGTTCAAGTTGTTGATCGTGCAGCTAGCGTTGGGCGCAGTGTTGATCGCTCTCCATCAATCTTTCGATAATGCTCAAGCCGTAAATCGAACTTTGCACCACCTTAATGATACCGAGATTGAAGCCATGCAGATTGCGTTGAATTGCTGTGGCATAACACCGGGCCAGGTTGGTATGCAGCGCGTAAGAACAAGTCATTTGCGAGGTTTTGACGCTCGAGATTAGCCTTTTAGGTTGATCCCGACCTCTCCAAGTGCACCACGGCCGAGATCAACGGAGGCTCGTGCTTTGACAAGGTTGAGCAGGTCTGTGCGGCAGCTAATTGAATTCGACGTGCTTCCAGCAGCTTAGTTGAAACACAGACATTGTTCGACTTGTATGTAAATTTGAAACATTTTTGAAGATGGTGGAGCACTTCCTGGCCCTGTTATTGGTCGTGCCCGGCAGTATTTCAATCTCGCTCTCAGCCGTGCAAATGTTGGCCGTCATATTCTCTTGCTGCCTGTTCACTGCGTTGACATCAAGCTTGAGTGGTGGTTCTGGCGATCGACAACCCTTGTTTTAGTTGCTCAGATCGTGCTTCAGTTTCAGGACTTTGTTCGTATAATGTACTACGCGCAAACATGCTTGATTGTGGGTTTTTGCTGTTTTTCATTTGTACCACTGTTTAATCGTGAGTTTGCCAGACTTTTCTTGTTTGCTGCTGGATTTTTCTTTTTTAACCGCTGTTTTTTCTTGTCGGACATGCACTGTCGGACTGTAGCTCGAATTATATCGTAATCTTGAAGAAAAGTGGCAAACTATGTATGGATGTACCTGGCAGTGTCGATGTGTTAACAGTACCCACTTTAAGAAAGGCGGGGCTGAATAAAGTGAATCTTGAATTGCGCAAAACTTTTTCACGCACGGGTTAACTCCTTGTCGCTGGTGGTACGCACAATCTGGCACGAGCGTTGCCCTCCTTCCAAAATATGTGTTTGTGCGAAACAGCTGGAGTCCAACCACGACCGTTGCTAAGGCACTTCGATGACGTATACCTACAATAACAACTCGATGAAGTCATAGTATAGTGCATATTTAGTCTGCTTGGGGCCAAAAGCTATGAGTAAGCCACTATCTTCGTGTACAGTGACATGATTCATCGAAAACGCGCCACCAAACTAAAAATTGAAATCATGCGCGCGCACTGCTGGAAGCTGAAGCCACTTGGTGCCATCGTCCCCATTGCATGATCTGTCATCTTGACCCAAGACATCGCTGCCCGGAGCGCTGCATTTATTGAAAATTCTAATGTCACTATGCTCACAACAACACTCTGGTCTTGCGACACCACTGAACTGGCAAAATTACACAATGCGACGATTTGTGCGTGAAGCCAGCTTCACTGCCGCGTTTGCCGCCTGTTTATTTGGAATTCAGAAACATGAGTCACGACTGCAGTGTGGCTGGTTTGATGGTTTGTACCCACATACGTAATGTAGCTGTCACATGTTTTGGCTGGTCCATTTGTTGCCTGGTCGCAAGCTCAGTCATGTGACCATGTTACCGTGGTGCTATAAATAGCTCGCATGGACTGGGTGTTTACTCCACTATTTGCGAGCAAGCACCACAAAACAATAGCCGTATACGAAAATTGCGAGAATCATTTATTATGCACGCGTGCATGCCAGTCTGGTATACATAGATCGAGGTACAGTAGCTTGCTAGGCCAGGGGAGTCAGGCCACCTTGAGCCAGCCGCCCGACAAATTTTGGAAATTTTGGGGTATTATGGCCAAATATTTTCCAGAAAGCCCAGAAAAACAAGTCTTTTACCATTTTTGGGCAGCGCGAACTAATGGACCCACATACAGTATACCTGTAAGGGTTTGAGGGCGCATGGGCTCTGGTGGCCCAAGCTATGTAACTTTACGCAACAACGGGGGCGTAATGCCCCCCAACTCTACCCCAACCACATCAGTTGTGCCTACCAACCCCACTTTTAGCTTTGTTTACTATTATTGAAGGCTGTTGTTATGCAGCAGCGCCATAATTTCAGGTTCGGAACACGTACTATGCGATTAGTAGCAAGCTTGAAAGCAGGAAAGAGCTCCAATAATGTGTGAGTGGCTTGGGAGCCCAGCGGCATTTTTTTGGCTTTCAGGTGCCTCTGGCGAAACAAACCATATAATTTTGTGGACAGAGGCGCTCCATAATTTTGGTCAGCATTTCATTCCACTCACTTCAGCTATTTGCTTAGCAACCGGCCTCCATACGCAAAAGCCATGAACTAGATTAACTGGCTTTCAGTGGGTTACCAGAGCCAGTATCAGATTGTTTCACAACTTGCGTTACCTTGTGTTTCACAAACCAATTTATTCGATTAAGTGCCCTTTTTGCGTCATTAGATTATTTTTGGGATCTGATCCCACGTTATTTTGCAATCGATGACGTGATGTTTAATTGCACGCCGCAATCTTCTGACGTCATTTTGCCCAATTTCATCAGAAGATTGCCGGCTATAAAATAAACCCCTTTCCATTACAGATCAAATTTATAAATTTTTTCTGTCTCAAAATCTATTCAAACTTCGACAGTGATGAGTTGCGGCACGACTTGTCTCAAACTGTTGGTGTTCATCATCAATGTGGTCGTGTTTCTGTGCGGCGCCGTTCTTTTCGGCGTGTCGATGTGGGCCAATTTGGACACAAATGCACAAACTGGATATGACAACTTCACCGATTGGATACAAGGTCAGCGAGAATTAAGATTATTACGTGTGTATGCTCACATTTATGTTCATTCACAAGAAAAAAATACTGGTGAAGCATTATGATGCACGCTGCATCATGAGGTGTCAAAAAGGTTCGGTTGTTTTTTTTGCCTCAAAAGGCTTGCATCATAAAAAGAATAAAAAGAGAATATCGAATAAAAAGAGATCGGAACCAGGCATGGGGACAATACCGATATTTTTTGACCCAAGCCAATACCCAATACCTGGTGTCCAGTGGGTCAGTAATTTATATTTTTGAAAAAAAACGTTTTTTTCCAAAAATATACCAACCTGTACTCAAGGAATTCAGGAAACACCTATTGGTCGCACAATGACTATATGAGAATCCATTTCCCTATTTTTCCTGCATCGTCAAGCAGGGTTTCTGGCGATTTTTTCAAAATGAGTCAGGTTTTGACAAGGAGTTATTTTCTCTTTCTTTTCCCGCTTTATTTAACGGGAGTGACCAGCAGTTGTTTGCTGGTTTTACAGCTTAACAAGTGCCGCGTGTGTATCGTAGCCCCGAAAACGCCTTGTTTTCACCTGCTTTAGCTTGGAAATCTATCTGACTCCGTAAAAAACCGTTTTTTTACCGTATAAACACCTTTTTTGGGAATTCTCCAGAAGTTTCCGAAATAAGGTGTTAAGAAGAACAACACACGTCCTGTGGAGCCCATCGAGCGGCTTTATAAACACCTTTTATTGCAAATTTCTCAAGTTTCCGAAATAAGGTATTAAGAAGAACAACACACGTCCTGTGGAGCACAGCAGCCCAGCGGGCGACATATAAACATCTTTTATGGGAAATTTGCAGCAATATATGAACAGAAGTTTCCGAAATCACGTGTTTTGAAGAACTACGCATATACTTTGGAGCACAACAGCCCAGCGGGCGGCTTATAAACACCTTTTATGGGAAATTTCTCAAGTTTCCGAAATAAGGTGTTAAGAAGAACAACACACGTCCTGTGGAGCCCATCGAGCGGCTTTATAAACACCTTTTATGGGAAATTTCTCAAGTTTCCGAAATAAGGTATTAAGAAGAACAACACACGTCCTGTGGAGCACAGCAGCCCAGCCGGCGACATATAAACATCTTTTATGGGAAATTTCGGAGCAATATATGAACAGAAGTTTCCGAAATCACGTGTTTTGAAGAACTACGCATATACTTTGGAGCACAACAGCCCAGCGGGCGGCTTATAAACACCTTCTATGGGAAATTTCACAAGTTTCCGAAATAAGGTGTTAATAAGAACAACACACGTCCTGTTGAGCCCATCGAGCGGCTTCTTAAACACCTTTTATGGGAAATTTCTCAAGTTTTCCCCCATTTTGAAAAAATTCTCCATAAAAAGGGTATTTTGACGATATTGATTTGACAACATTGGCCAAAAATTACAGATTTTAGGCCTAAAGTGACCATTTTGGGCCTGGGGGCAGGCGGACCATGGAGGGGGAACAGGCGTACCCGAGGGGGCCCCTCCCCCAAAAACTGCACTTTTCGGACGATTTTCAAAATAAGCCCCATGAGGCTCTTTTTGTGATTTATATTGCTCACTGCTCACAGAACTTTATCACAGATTGGTATTTTGAGGATTTTCCAACACGTCCTGTGGAGCACAGCGGGCGGCGTATAAACACCTTTTTTGGGAATTTTCCAGAAGTTTCCGAAATAAGGTGTTAAAAAGAACAATAGACGTCCTGTGGAGCCCATCGAGCGGCTTTATAAACACCTTTTATGGGAAATTTCTCAAGTTTCCGAAATAAGGTATTAAGAAGAAGAACGCACGTCCTGTGGAGCACAGCAGCCCAGCGGGCGACATATAAACATCTTTTATGGGAAATTTCGCAGCAATATATGAACAGAAGTTTCCGAAATCACGCGTTTTGAGGAACGACACATGTACTTTGGAGCACAACAGCCCAGCGGGCGGCTTTATAAACACCTTTTATGGGAAATTTCTCAAGTTTCCGAAATAAGGTGTTAAGAAAAACAACACACGTCCGTGGAGCCCATCGAGCGGCTTTATAAACACCTTTTATGGAAATTTCTCAAGTTTCCGAAATAAGGTGTTTTGAAGAACTACACATGTACTTTGGAGTACAACAGCTCAGCGGGCGGCTTGTAAACACCTTTTATGGGAAATTTCTCAAGTTTCCGAAATAAGGTGTTAAGAAGAACAACACACGTCCTATGGAGCACAACAGCCCAACGGGCGGCTTCATAAACACCTTTTATGGAAAATTTCACAAGTTTTCGAAATAAGGTGTTAAGAAGAACAACACACGTCCTGTTGAGCCCATCGAGCGTCTTTGTAAACACTTTTTATGGGAAAAACTACTGTACCAGGATGGAGCGTCAACACAATCGACATTCCACGAAACATTACGCTGCAAACTGAAAAGCGGTGACAACACAAACACCGAAACCAAGCGGCCAACAGGCTGATGCAAGCCATTTCACCGCCTGAGTTTCGGGATTGACTTCATTGTGCATCAAGATCTGTCTAACGGACCTCTTTGACGCACGTTGACGCGTCTTGATGCATCATGATGTTTTCTCTTATACTCCTGCATCATGATATTGGTCGCACAATGGCCATATAAGAATTCATCAAATCAATCCTGATTTTCAAGTTCGGTCACTCTTAACCACTGTGCTATTTGTGATTCTGACAAAACATTTTTAGCTACAAATAATCTGGCAGATCAACCACGTTGCCGCAGGTCTGAAACATTCTCTTTACTACATGCTTTGTGTGCGATCACGCAACGCAACGTCATTGCCCCGTCACTTTCCCTCTTTACGAATCAGGAAAAAAGTTGACCAATTCTTATAAAGTCATTGTGCGACCAATACATCATTGTGCGTCAAAATGCTTCACCAGTATTTTTTTCTTGTGATTTTTCGGTCATGTTCCTGGACACAGCGACAGTGATGCACACCAAGACCGACGAATTCTCTTGGTCGCCACTGAGACTTGGGACGGAAACAATTTCAGAAAATGTTTTTTCGGGGAGAATTTCGGTCGGGAAATCCGAATGCGGAGTTGAGTTGGTCACGTGACCGTTCCAAGATGGGTTTATGCACCATTCAAGCCAACCCAGACTGCAAATTTCGAAGTGTTGTGTCTTCAAGATCTGACAAGACGACAGCCGAGTTTCACAGTCTACCCCTTCGATGTCAATTTCCCACCGTCGTTTGTATAATTGTGATGTCATAACGATAGATTTGAAATCGGACATATATCGTCACTTTCCAGATTCCACCAACCACACAATAATGGATGTGAATTTCACCGAATACCGCGGTGCCATCTGGGGACTGGTAGCCATCGGCGCCGTTTTGATTCTCGTCGGGTTCATGGGCTGCTGCGGTGCACTGGTCGAGTCACGAGTCATGCTCGGTATGTGTTCAAACGTTTGAAAATGGCTTAACGTGTAGTTAATGTGGGAGTGAAACATCAGCTAGCCGGAATAACAGAAAGAGAAATGGTTCAATTCACGCTATTGGGCAGCAAACTTCTAGAGTGGGTCTGATCTGTGTGGATCTGTTTTCATCGTGCGACTTTTTCTGCCTTTGTGTGCAGTATTATACAGTAAACCTGTCAAAGGTTCACCAAGATTCGGATGTTGACGTGCGTAAACTGTCTATCAAGTGCTCATTACGGTGGTCGAAGCCAGATCTTTCAGTGAATTCTGAAGTCCCCATATCTATTGTTGATTCAAGAATGCCAGCACTCACCAAGACTATGTACCCGTCCGTTAAAGTCCTATCCTGTACCAATGTCATAATTGGCATTTGTTTATGGTGCAAGTTAGGCGTGTCACACAATATCGCGTTGCAGGTGTGTACGTAGTGGTGGTCATTGTCATCTTCATCTGTCAATGCGTACTCGCGGTGATCATTTTGGTGGCAATCGGTGACGGCAGTAATGTCAAGCAGGAGTTCACACAATCCCTCAACAATATGACCAATGAGAATCTGGAAAAAATGCAGACTGACTTCACGTGTTGCGGCACAGTGGAAGGAGAGGTGCGTGTTTTTATCGGCTAATGTTTTTAATTTTCACAACTTCAACTAAAGTTTGTGTTAAGAGGCTCCTACTGTTACAATGTCGTTCTTGTTGCAGGTGGTGCCGACGCCTGGCGTGAATTGTACGGCAGAGCAGATGGAAGTCTCGTGTTTCGACGAAGTCTGGCATTTTGTGAAGGTGTGTGAGAGACGTCATTGAGTCCGGATTACATCTTTCTGATTTAAATTGTCTATCTCCTGTTTCTGTCGTTCCAAAAAGTTGTCCCTGATTTCAGATGTTCGGTGTGGCGACCGGCACCACCGGACTCGTTATTATCGCTGTTGAGCTGTTGGCGATCATCTTTGCGTGTTGTCTGTGCTCGGCTCTCGGATCGAAGGATTACGATTATTGAATATCAGTTCAATTTTGATTTCAATTCACTTCTGTTGAATTGATTTTGACATATTTGTATTCTTTTTTATCGTTGTTTCGGAATTTAAATCTCCTGATGTACATTCATACTTGTGTGAGCGGCGTATTTTCGTTTTGTCTTGTGCGTTTTGTGTGATTGAATATTTGCATTTTAACGGTGTATTGATATCATTCTTTTTTCAATCATTTTGCATCTCTGGTTTCTTGGTGTGTTCGGTGCCTTTGTCGATTATTTTTATTGCTTGCCATCTATTGCATTATAATATCATTTCGTTGCATTTGCTGAAATTGGATATTATATGCTGAACACTTAATTTGAAAGCGAATAAAAATCAGTTTCCGACACGCGCACTGTCTTGTGCACCATGCGTCAATTCTGAGAGGGCAGACAGACAGCGTTTCATTGAAGTGCACATGCTGCAAAGAATGACTTCAGGGCACACCCTGGCACCAGTATATCAAAGTCTGTTTCCTTGCTGTTTGATTGAGTGGGTCCCTTTTGTGGACCGCTCAAACGATTAGAGTGTCGATTATACGTCCTTGCCAGGTACGCTCAGTCACGGCCACGGGCAAAAAATAACAAATTGTGACCGATAAACACGCATTTCTTAGGATTGGTGCTGCCTGAATTTCCCCAGCAGTACGCTTTCCGTGAATGTCTGTTGCGGGAACCGACAACACCATGCGACAGTTGAAATCTGCGCCTGATTAGATGTTGAAACTCCAGGCCGTTTAAAAAATCAGCCAATGATGGGTTCCAAGCTGTACATCGGCTTCAAGGCCTTGCTACAATGTTACTGAACGCAGTAGAAATGGAAGTTTTACTCTATTCTTGGTTCTTTTTTTGCTACATTCTGGCGTCAATCACGCATAGGTACTAGGTAGGTACATACATACCTACCAGGTGTTGGTCTGCCTATCTGGTATCAAAATACCGGTTCTTGTTTACGCCAAAACGTGCAGCAAGGCAAATCCGTTCCGCCTGTCTTGTGTATGGTGTGTCACATGCCGATTACTTACGTATACTTCTGCACTCTTGTAACTTGCGTGAATGATTCCAGATAGTGCTTGAGTGGTCAAGTACCACGTTTTTGGTAAATGTATAGCGCAGGTCCCACATGAATTTGAAAAGTACTGTGGAACCTATACATTTCCAGTTGGTGCACCTTACACTCGAGAAAGTGGGTCATACACTATACCTTCAGGTAACAACTATGTAACTTGGCGGTACACGCTGCCTTGTTATGCTCATAACCGGAAATGTGCACTTTTCTGTACTTCTGGGTGTGTTGTGGGACTAAAAATATGTCATCGGGACCTTTGGTCTGGAACAAAATGACATCTGTCACCCAGGCGCATGGTCTTACGGTAATAATAGCCAGCATACCGGAACGGGCCAAGAAGCGGTTACCAAGGTGACCCTATCTCGCCGGAAAGTGCACTTTTCTACGACGGTGCCTTATGTGCAAATCTCAGTTTCGAAAATTCACGTTGATAGTGCTTTGGTCTGGATACCAAAACATACCTTTAGCTTGAAAACTAAAGATTTTTTACAGAGTAACGTTTACTGTTTTCCCATTGCCGCCAACTAAATTGCGCATGATGGATCTTGGCACAAAGATTGTCAAGATCCTCTTCATAATCGCCAACGTCGTTCTGTTTCTGTGTGGTGTTGGACTGATGGCGCTGTCGCTGTACGCCAACTTCGGTAACGATGCGCAGGCTCGATATGACAACTTCACAATGGCACTCAGTTAGCGTTTGTGTTTAGATTTGCACTTTCGGTGTGGTTCTGCATGTTACAGGCTGCAAATTGTGTGTTGAAACATCAGCTTGGAACATGTTCCTACCAATCAATAGGTTCGATGTTGTTCAGTTGGGTACATATCTCAATCTCGACCAATTGTGTCTGCTCTTCTGCATTTTTTGAGTAGCGAAGCCGATCGGTGTATTTGCAAAGAAGAATAACGGCATAATGCATCGCACTTGTAAAACATGGAAGAAACGGGTTGTTACTTCGCTGATTTTTTTCGGAAAGATCAATAAACATGTGTTGTGGAGTATTCTGACCGTCGCTCTGAGCTCTTCTGACATCGACAGGCAAGGCTTTATGCCCAACGTGTTTATTTGCTAAGCAGCCGCCGTTCTCCAATTCTTTCCAGTAACCCCGTCAAAATGTTTTTCACCACCCCCTCTATTCAGGTCAACAGAATCCATCAGCGTTGGCCATGTCCGCCAATCGCACGCACATCGATTTCGAACAACATCGTGCAGCGATCTGGTCATTCGTAGCGATCGGTGCGTTGATCGCATTGATTGGCTTTCTCGGCTGTTGCGGTGCGTGGGGTCAAAGTCCACCGGTGCTCTACACCTACAGTGTGCTCGTCGTACTCGTCATTATCGCACAGGTCGTAATCGCTGCCTGGATGTTCCTGATGATCGGAACGGATGGTGAGTGATTGAGTGGTCGTTGATTTAGTGAATGAAAACATGCTTGTTTAATGGTTGATTCAATAAATCAGTTATAGGTGATTTTATTGACTGACTGAGAAATTGCATATGTAATTGGATTGACTAATCGCTTAATTAAATGATTAATCGCCATCGCTTTAAAGATTCATTTTGAATGCGCTTTTAAGTGATTGATTATCGACTAACCAGTTGTGACGGATAGAATAATCGCACATGTAAGTCATCGATTGATGCAGCGAATCATATAAATCTCATTCACATGGTTGTTGCAGGCAGTGTGCGATCGAGCACGACAAAGTTTCTCAACGAGCTGAAGCCGAAACAACTGATCGGGCTACAAAAGCAGTTCAAATGTTGCGGAGTGAAAGACGGCGTCGTGCATGAAAACACGCAAGCGCCGTGCGATGCGAAATTCCGTGATGTTTCATGTTTCGACCGAGTTTGGTCGTATATGCAGACGTTTGGCCTGCTGACCGGCATAACCGGCATGGTCATCATTCTGTTCGAACTGCTGGCTGTTATTCTCGCTTGTTGTCTCATTCACGAATTCAAAGAGAGTGAATGAAGCGTGTTTTTGATCGTGTTTCTGAGACTTTTTGGACTGATACTATTGTAGTCGAGCTAGCTGCTTGTGATCAATGTTGGGCCAAGAAAAACGACAGCGTTTTTATTTTAAAAAGACGGGCGTTGACCAGCAGAGACATTATCACCGCTCTTGCTTGCGTGAAACACAGCCAGCTAAAATTGACGACATCAGTATAAGCCCATCTCTTTGTAACGCGCTGATGTTTGTATCATATTATCTGCTTCTCTCTACTTTGTCTTCTCTTCATCAGGTCATTTTGTCGATTATTTATTAGCACGCCGTCCCTTCGTATATAACACGAATACGTACGTATTTCATAGATTAAGTTGTGACATGTGTCATATTTTTCTCTTTGCAAGTGAGTTGTCTGCATATGTTCCTAACACTTGCAACTCCTTTCTTGTGCGTTTTTTTGACTTTTACTGTTTGTTTTCCTGATAAAACAGTTCTCCACTGTATTGTGATGTCACAAAAATAAGGTGAATCAATCAATCACAAAATATCCAATGCAAAATAAAGGAGAGAAACAGAAACAAGAACCCACCAAAACATGAACTTCCGGTTACGTTCTCCAACCGATGAAGTGTTTAATCAAATGGACGCCAGAATATTTCACAGACTCGAGCCAACGGCGACATAATCGAAAACATCCCCGAGTCGGCAACGGTTGACGGCAAATGTGCGCGCAATCACTTTGACGACGCCAGACTGTCGCTGCATTGGGGACATTACGATGGCGCCACGTACAAGTTGACGTTCGAGTTCAATGCGGTTCGTGCAGACGAGTTTATCAGGGGGCACCTCGATCTTCTTCAGATTTTTGAGGGTTTTTTTTGAAATTTGAGCGCAACTCGAGTTTTTTCTAATCATCAACAAACTGTGACATTCACGCCCTAACAAAACTGTAATAGCTTTTCAATCCAAAGAAAAAACTATACGCTTTATTCAGCGACGTCGACTGAACCAAGTGACGCACGCGAAGGTCTGGGAGTGGTATGTCGAAGAAGCCTCGCTTCTTTATTATCCAGCCAAAGGTATTGACATGGTTACTGCGCGTTTTACATGAAAAGTATCGATAATACCCCACTGGAGTTTTCCTCTTGAAGCCCCTGTGGTTCTAATTGGGTCTAATTATTCTATACCGCAAACTTTTTCAACGAACAGTAAGTTGAAGTTAACTGTTCAGTGACCAATATATCGTACTTTTCTGCTCTTTTTGGCTGTTTTACCACGTTTAGATGAAAATCTTCTTAATCAGTTGTCAGAATGTCAAAATACTGAAAACCGCAGTTGCTGATTTTTCTTTTTTGGTTGTGATAGCCCATTTTTCACCAATTCTCCGCTTGGAGCCCAAGGGCTTTTTGTGGAAAACTCCGGCACATGTACATACATACATAGAATACGTTATTCCAGGAAACGCTTACTTCAAAGCCAAAAATCGTCAGCCGACCCCCATCCACGCTCCAATCGTACAGTCGTTCTACTGCAAGAACAGCGTCAACATTACTGTGGGACTCAATGATGTGTGCCTTTTTTATATTGGTCTTACAGTATACGGATATGCAAGTTTTGACACAATAGTTTTTGTTGGTTTGTGCAAAAACACTTGAATCACGCACACTTGCAGCCAGGCAGCGGAAAAACTCTGATCGATGCTGATCTACAGCTGAAAGCACCGCTGAAGATGCAGGCTTACGAAATGGGAAATGGATTTGGCAATGGTGAGGAATGGGTTGGGGTGCAGTGCAAGCAAAGCTGTTTTGGGTTGGAACTTTACTTGATACGTACATGTAATAACACACACCACCTTCGTCTGACATAACGGCCGGTATGGGCCACCCTTTTCATGATATCTCACTGGCTCGGGCCATACACCTCTACCCACACTACTGTGAAGCAGCAGCAAAAACCATTTTGTTTGCGGCTACTACCAGTAGATGTGGCCAACTGCTGTGTGAAATTTCATGCATGTAATATATAAACACATATTTTGAGGCCAAGTCAAGGTGATCGAAGTCAAACCACACGACCCAACTATGTCCGTGTGATAGGGTATGTCGGCCAACAGCATGTCGGTTTGATGATTTTCATGAATTTGCAGTGTTCCTGTGCGAGCGTTCACGTCGTATCAGCAACGAACGCCGACTGAAGACGCGCGCCACGATGTACGCAACGATTGTGCTCGGTTTGGCCAGTGTCGGACTCGTAGCTGGATACTCGGCGCATCGAAAACTCAAATCGGTCACGCGCGACTACGCAGAGTTCACTGAGATGCAATGATGCTTGGACGATGACACGGAACACGCCATACCTTGCTTGAAGTCTTCCTGTTGCATTTCTCGGACTATTCAACATGAACTTTATACATAGCTTTGTCCTATTGTTTAGTGACTAGGTTGTCGCTAGGAGCCGAACGCCAACTTTAACCATGTGCGTGAGAGCTGTGGGGTTTTTCTCATGATTTAATCTTCAAACATGATTCGTTCTAGATTCTTTTTGGCTCTTTGTTGGCATGGCCAAAGCGAGCAGATTAACGTAAAAACAACGATAACTTATTTTCGATCTCTGTGTAGTTAACCCGATTAGCTGTCAATAAATTTCCACAAATCGTGACGTGCTCCCTGGTTGTGAAACCATTTCCACACTTCTGTTATTGTGTCAAATGCACATCGACCGGGATGGAAGCTTTCGCATGGAAAGATTTCTAAATCCTACAGCAGCTAGACACTACGAATGTGATTGAGCTTGTATATCTCTTATAATACAGTGTGATGTTATACCGCTCTATCGTGTTTCTTATTTGCCAATGAACACCAAAATTGTCAAACACTGTAGGAACATTGAGCGTGGCTTTAGCAAGTCACATATGTATGGTCTGTTTGTGCACCTGGGCTGCGCACACATGGCACATTGGCAGAAAAAACACACGTAATGAAATTCTTTTTTGAATCCACACACACACACACACACACACACACACACACACACACACACACACACACACACACACACACACACACACACACACACACACACACACACACACACACACACACACACACACACACACACACACACACACACACACACACACACACACACACACACACACACACACACACACACACACACACACACACACACACACACACACACACACACACACACACACACACACACACACACACACACACACACACACACACACACACACACACACACACACACACACACACACACACACACACACACACACACACACACACACACACACACACACACACACACACACACACACACACACACACACACACACACACACACACACACACACACACACACACAACACACACACACACACACACACACACACACACACACACACACACACACACACACACACACAACACACAACACACACACACACACACACACACACACACACACACACACACACACACACACACACACACACACACACACACACACACACACACACACACACACACACACACACACACACACACACACACACACACACGCACACACACCACGGCATGTATTCCAATCAGCCTACACACACCACGGCATGTATTCCAATCAGCCTAATGTATAGTTAGTAGTTGCAGTTTTCTGAGTGGAACGCTTGTGGTGACAATTACCAACACCGGTGCGGTCATCTCCGCTGTTGTGTACGCGTCGAAGCTGAGGTTCACCACTTCGATAAAGAGTTGAAGTCGAACCAAAATGAAAGGGTTACTTCTGTCAGACGTGCCTCGATGCACGTTCAAGACAGTGGTGATGGTGTTCATGTGCATCATTACCATCGGCCTCATAATTATGTCAATGGATGTGCAAATCGTCGAGGACAGCACGCAGTCGCAGGGCGCATACGGACGCTACAACATGACCAAACTGTCTCTTTTCCAACGCACTCAACAGACCATCCAGGAAGTGGTATTTGAACCGATCGAAAGTATAAAGAACAACATGTTGGCAGCAGAGTCCAACGGCCAAGAAGAGTCACCGGTAACTTTTGAGGACGAGTCACGCAGCGCCGACGTTCAACGACTGCTCGACGAGGAGAACAAGTACAACGTCACGGACTCAGACGACAGATCCGTGTTCGAACGAGTGCGACAGAGCATACAGGACACATTCGTTGATCCCATCAAACAGGCAGTGTTCCAGCCGTTGCAGAATTTCACCAGTGAACTGTTTCTTGGCCGCAATCCAATGGTGGATGAAACCGATGAGATTGAGGATAAGGACAAGGACGGGAAGAGTGGCATTGAGGACAAAGGTTTATCTCTTAGCTTTTTGTCTCATTGTGCGATGTCAAAGTTGATGAGCGGTTCGGTCTGCTCCGATCAATTTATTGCCATATGTGACCTCTTGTGTTTTGCATTTCACAAAATTTCAGAATATTTCAAAGTTTCTTGATGCAGCTTGTATGTATATTTCGAACAGCATGAAAGCTTCAAAAACCTGTCAAACGAGCAGCGTTTACGATGGTAGAATTTAGTGGCATCCATAATTTTCGAAATATCCCTAATACAAAAGTCAATTTGACCAAAGCAAGGCTACCGGATCGGACTGGACGGATTATGAAGTTTGATATCGCCCTTTATGGCCCGAATTCTCGAAAGCGCCAGGTGGCGGTTGCGCCACTAAGGACGATGATGATCACTTCTGGCCGCACGACCTCTGCGTGTATACGCGAACAGCAGCCTTGTTCAACGCACAAATGTTTTGGATAGCGTTCGCTCTTCAACTTCGGTGCGTAAATTACAATTCTGCTGTTCGCGTGTACACGCAATGAGGTCAGCCAGCTGGAAGTTGTCATCATCGTTTCTGGTGGCGCAACCACCCCGGTGGCGCGTATAGTCCTGCAACGAACTCATGAGACGACTTTTTTTGAAGTTGACTTGTGCAGATCCAATAATGTTCCGATTCCACGTATTTCGCAAATGAAAGAGAGAGAAACGCATGTATTTTTAAAAAACACGCTCTCCGCCTCGGTGCGTAAATTCCCATTGGACTCCCAAAACATTTGTGTGTTGAACAACGTTGCTGTTCGCGTAAGCACGCAACAAATTGATATCAGCCAGCTGGAACTTATTGTTATCATCTCTTTCGGCCCAATCTCCTTCTTTTGTTTGCGAAAACACGTGTAGCCGGCGCATTTTTTTAATCTGGCCGAGCAAGCTTTAAAAAAAGTCGTCTCATGAGCTACTGGTTGCACTATACGAGAATTTGGGCCCATGAACACCCCCTCTCCAGCTCCTTTGAAAGGGATACACCCATCGTTCATTTCATCCAGATTTCCGCATTCCACTGGTCAACAACCATTCTTATTCGGTTGCCATCTACGTGCGTACGGCCAGCACTCCGAAAGAAGTTGGTATGAGAAGGATCATCCGTGAGACCTGGGGCAAACAAGCGGTCGAACTGGGCATGTTTGTGGTGTTCTGTGCGGCCATATTGAAGGACCACGATGTGAAAGTGGCGCTCAAAAATGAATCGGAACAGTACAAGGTGTGGAAATAATAAATAATAAATACAAGGTATAAAGAAGTCAAAAAATAAAACAAAGTTGTGTCTACCCGCAGGACATAATCGTGTTCGACACGTTCTACGATTCGTACAGCAATCTGAGCATCAAGGTTCGCGACACGATGATCCACCACGAGACGCATCGACCCACGAACGCACCCAGCATCTACATCTGGACGAACAGCGACGGCTATCTGTTCCCCAGACGCATCATGAACTTCATCGATAAGCACAAAGTAGACAAATCGCTCAACACCGTATTCGGTCATTGCACCTGTCAGGGAGCCTGCCTCGATCGAAGTGGACCGAGTGTGATGAGAGGAGGGTTTGTTCAACATAATATTGGGAAACTGCACATACGGCTCCATGTTCAAGATGCACTTGTGTCAACTGGTGTCGTGCTTTTTCCGTCCTTCAGACAGAATATCAGATATCAAACTTGCTGAGAGGTCCTGTCCGGCCAAGGCGTGAAACCGGAAGACGGAAATATGTATTTCATACAAACATACATTATTTATTTTCTGTGGCAAGGATATGCGTGAAACAACTTTGCGTGGAAGTTAGTTCGGTGTTCCGATTTCAGTGTTTCAAGCCCAAGTCTGCCCTAAGTTTGATAAGGCCAGCGGCGTCCAAATTAACTCATATTGAGCAATCACTTGTTGTGGATGTCAAGCACCACATATTCTACAGAAAATGGACGGTACCGAAAGAGGTCTATCCGTGGTCGCGCTATCCGCACTTCTGCTTCGGCTACACCGTAATGTTTGGCCCCGGCTGTACAAGAGAGTTAGTACGAGTGGCGAGGAACAAAACTGATAAATGGCTGGCCGATAACGGTGTAGATGACGTAACGTTCGCTGGCATATTGAGAGTCGAGGCGGGACTGAAATTGTCCAAGGCACCGTTTGTTGGATGGGACATTGGTCACGGTGCAGATACGCTGGCCATCCATCTTGCTGATAGTGGACCGCAACGGATCAAGGCTGTTTGGGACGCAGAGGGCTCGAAATCGTGATATCGCTAGGCTTGTTTTTTGTGTGGAAATTGTTGACAACGCGTGCACGCAATCATCGTTATGTTTTGTGTGCACATGCTCTGTTTTGAAAATGAAACTTTGGACTACCATATGCCAGTGTAATGCATTGTGCAGTGTCGAATTCCTAAAATCGCTGTCAATAATGTTTCGAAAATAATGACTTTTTTGATGATGTGGGAAGCTTTTGTAGCGAATAATTTGAAAATTCTTCTGCAGGTAGATACTTACGAATGTGACTGAGCTTGAATAACTTCTCTTACAGTGTACGTAGGGCCGTATCAACCTAGCGGGCATAGGCTTCGCATGGACTTGGCATCGACTTGCCTCAGGCAAGCCACAGTGTTGCTTCGGATTGATACCCGGCCATAATGCAGAAACGGCGTTATATACAAACATTGCGCAACATCAGCTACATAACCGGCCCTGCGTGTCAATGGCTGCGTGCTGTGTGTGTAATACACGCTGTGCACTGTGTAAAACCAGTGCACATGCACAGCCTTCAGAAAACAATCACACCTGGCAAGCTTGCTGCTAAGCATATTAAAAGAAAACACAGAGAAGAATTGGTGTTGGCACCTGGCGCAGTTTGGACGAATGGCTGTGTAGGATGCCGAAGCAACTTGGCAGCTTGTCTACGACAGGTCCATGCCAAGTCTATGCCACAGCGTTTGTCCGCAAAGTTGATACCGCTCATAGCTTAATACCGCTCCATCGTGTTACTACTTTGCCTGTGAACATGATATTGTCGGACATTGTAAGAACATTGAGCTGGATTTAGCAAGTCACATATGTTCTGGATGTGTGCACCTTGCCTGTGCATACGCGGTACACGTCACACTGGCAGAAAAACACTCGAAATGAAATGCTTTATTATATTTAGCATACGCGCGGGCACTCCCATACAAAACTACGGCAGTGCATATTTCGATGGGACATGGCGCGCCTCACCTGGCAACAAAGCTACCCATGACACGAAACTTGGTTTGTTCAATGTGTGGTGCAAGCCGTGTGCTCTTCCCACCATTGTTGAGTGCGTGAGGTTTCAAATTCGGCCCGCATTTGATGCAGCTTGTATTATTTGTCGACGTGGCAGACCAGCTATCATGGCACTGTTGCTGAGGATCGCCATTTTAGGAATGAAGTTGAACTTGAAGAAGTTCACGTTTTATTAATAATGAAAGGGTTACTTCCGTCAGACGTGCCTCGATGCACGTTCAAGACAGTGGTGATGGTGTTCATGGGCATCATTGCCATCGGCCTCTTAACTATGTCAATGGACGTGCAAATCGTCGAGGACAGCACGCAGACGCAGGGTGAATACGGACGCTACAACATGACCAAACTGTCGCTGTTCCAACGCACTCAACAGACCATCCAGGAAGTCGTCTTTGAACCGATCGAAAGTTTCAAGAACGACATCTTGTCATCAGCAGCGTCGAACGGAGACGAAGCAGCAGGACCAGTCACCTTTGAGGAAACGGACGAGTCACGGGGCAGTGCCCGAACTCAACAATTACTTGATGATGAGAAGACGCCCAACGACACGGACTCAGACGACAGATCCGTGTTCGAACGAGTGCGACAGAGCATCCAGGACACATTCGTCGATCCCATCAAACAGGCAGTGTTCCAGCCGTTGCAGAATTTCACCAGTGAACTGTTTCTTGGCCGCAATCCAATGGTGGATGAAACCGATGAGATTGAGGATAAGGACAAGGACGGGAAGAGTGGCATTGAGGACAAAGGTATTTATCTCGGGGCTTTTTGACACTTTGGCGATATCAAATTTGATGAGCGGTCTGGTCCGGTTACGTATTTTTCTTTGTCACGTGTCTTCCTGTCTATGAAGGGTATGGGAGAATGCCAATGAACTCCCACGGGCTTTTATATTTGGGTTTCACTTCGTTTTGATGTTGAAAATTATTTTCCAAATTAATCCCTGCCGGATTTAGTCCGAAACCTCCGAAGAAAACCCCGCTGGGGAATTATTTGGAATTTCCCTGCAAAACAAACTAATGGCCCGCGACCTCATGGATGAGTAAAATATGATTTCCTCTGTCACGGTGCGTTATTCGCTGAAGTATTGACTGAGTTTGAATAAGTTTCACACTATACAAGTGCAGTGGGTGTGTGTTTCACAGCAGCACATCAGCATGTTGTGTTATGTAACGACGATGTTTTATGCACAAGGGCATACTAACTGACTAAATTTTTGCTTTCATGAGACACTGAAAAAAAAATTATTAAAACGGGTTTATTCGGATACTTCCGAATTACTTCCCCACAGGGGATATTATTCGCGGGGATCTATTTGGCATTCTCGGGTACTTCAAAACTACAGTATGTAACTGATGCCTCTTTTTTCAACCAGCGTAAAAGTTGATGATTACGTGCTGCTTTTACGATGGTCGAAATTTGTGACATCGGTAATTTTCGAAATCTCCGTAAAATACAAAAGTCACTTGACCAGAAGGCAGGACGACCTGATCGACCGGTACTGGTAACCAAGCTTGAGATATCTCCCTTTATGTCCTCGTTCCAGCGCTTATGAAAGGCATACCTCCATCATCCAGATTTCCGCATTCCACTGGTCAAGAACCATTCCTATTCGGTTGCTATCTACGTGCGTACGGCCAGCACACCGAAAGAAGTTGGTATGAGAAGGATTATTCGTGAGACCTGGGGCAAACAAGCGGTCGAACTGGGCATGTTTGTGGTGTTCTGTGCGGCCATATTGAAGGATCACGATGTGAAACTGGCACTCAAAAATGAATCGGAACAGTACAAGGTGCGTGATTGCTGCCTACTATAAGTTCAATGAGCTTTTTTTGCCACAGCTTGTGAAATCGATAGCTCATCAACCGATGACATCATGTGAAACTCTCAAATGATAGAGAACTCGTATTCATTGCTAGCTTTCTATTGCCACTTTATTTATTCCTTTCCGAAAATCCAACTGCACTACAACTGAACAAGCAACACTAAATCACGCATTATAAGCAGTCACATTCGTTGTCACCAGTACGTGGGTTTTCAAGGCCAGCGCACTCTTGTCAGTCACCACAACATAAGCTCGTCACGATAAACCACGATACGGATACTTCCAAGTAGAGCGACCAGTCCAGACCAAATGCACACTTTCCAGGACATAATCGTGTTCGACACGTTCTACGATTCGTACAGCAATCTGAGCATCAAAACCAGGGACACGATGATCCACCACGAGGCGCATCGACCCACGAATGCACCCAGCATCTACATCTGGACCAACAGCGACGGCTATCTGTTCCCAAGACGCATCATGAACTTCATCGATAAGCACAAAGTCGACAAATCGCTCAACACCGTATTCGGTCATTGCACCTGTCAGGGAGCCTGTCTCGACCGAAGTGGCCCGGGTGTCATGAGAGGAGGGTTTGTTCAATATTAAGTTCCTTTTTCTTCAAATATTGAGACACTGCACATTATCAGGGATGCGTTATCAAGGTGGTATCAACTTGGCGTCGTGCTCATTTACTGGTGCGTTAGACAGAATGAGCGATATCAAACTTGATCGGTCCCATCCGGTCAGGGTTTGCCTTCTGGCATTAAGGATATCTCGAAATCTACCTTGCCCCCCCCCCCCCCGAAGACCCGTTGGCATACCCAAAGCTACCCGTGAAAATTGACCCGTCCGCCCTTCCGAGGGAAGGGGCCACAGACACACACAGAGACATACGTCTTCCTGTTTTAGTAGTATAGATTTCTGTTATTTCTGTTTTGTTTGTTCTTACTGTTATTTCTGTTATTTTTGTTCTTACTGTTATTTCTGTTATTTTTGTTCTTACTGTTATTTCTGTTATTTTTGTTCGGCCTACGGCCCAGCTATAGCGCCGCTACTGTATTTTTGTTCTTACTGTTATTTCTGTTATTTTTGTTATGTTTGTTCTTACTGTTATTTCTGCTTTTTCTGTTCTTACTGTTATTTCTGTTATTTTTGTTATGTTTGTTCTTACTGTTATTTCTGTTTTTTTTCTGTTCTTACTGTTATTTCTGTTATTTCTGTTATTTTTGTTATGTTTGTTCTTACTGTTATTTCGGTTTTTTCTGTTCTTACTGTTATTTCTGTTAGTTTTGTTCTTACTGTTATTTCTGTTATTTTTGTTCTTACCCCCCCCCCCCCGAAGACCCGTTAGCATACCCAAAGCTACCCTTGAAAATTGACCCGTCCGCCCTTCCGAGGGAGGGGGCCACATACATACATACGTCTTCCTGTTTTAGTAGTATAGATGCAAAACGTTGACCAACACAAACCCCAACAGGACCGAACCGATTACCGTGTATGTACCGGCGGCATTCAAAATAACACAAATTAAACAATCATTATGTCAACCACCCCATATTCTTCAGTAAATGGAAAATGCCGAAAGAGGTCTATCCATGGTCGCGCTATCCACACTACTGCTTCGGCTACTCCGTGATGTTCGGTCCTGGTTGTACTAAAGAGCTGGTGCGCGTGGCGAAGAACAAAACTGATAAATGGTTGGCCGATAACGGCATAGACGACGCGACTTTTGCTGGCATCTTGAGAGTCGAGGCGGGACTGAAATTGTCAAAGGCACCGTTTGTTGGATGGGACATTGGCCATGGTGCAGATACGTTGGCCATTCATCTTGCTGGAAGTGGACCGCAACGGATCAAGGCTGTTTGGGACGCAGAGGGCTCGAAATCGTGAAAGATGTTGCTGGATTTACTTTTTCTGATGGGATTACGCTCGCATGCAATCTTTGTTATGTTTTGTGCGTGCTTGCTCACTCTTGGAAACGAAAGTTTGGAATACCATATCCAACGGTAATCAATTGGTAACCGAAGAACAAAACGGGCACGCGTGCAGTCATATTGACCGCTGTGAACGAGAATTCCGTTGGACATCAGCCTGCTGCACGACGTTGCAACTAACGTTCACGTGTGATTGTAGCCGCTTCTGGCGTACGTTGGGGTGCGGATCTTTGTTTTTTGTCGCATTTTGTCTTGCTTTGTCACCCTTTAATTTAAGTGATTTTCATAGCCCATTTTTGATCGCACAAACAGATCTCGGTCTGAAGCGGTTCGTATGTTTGGCTTTAACTATCATGCCCACCGAACATGATGCGGACATAATCATTCCCTATAAATGCATTAAATTTCAAATCGCTTTGTGATCTGACACGGCAGGAATGGCGACAAAAAACACTGTAATGCGCAGTTTTGGCGTACAACCTTGATTGAAGTAACGCACAACCAAATATAAAGCTCGTGCATGAATGAATATATCGCATGTACATATATCGCACGTATAGCCTTCAGACCATCGTGTGCAGCCGTAAAAACAAAAAAACAGCAACTGAAAGTGCCAAGTGCAACAAAGAATGAGTGAAATTAATAGTCTGACAGCATGGAAAGTGCTGCGATCACATCGTCAAAGGCGTGTGATATTTTTATAATCAACAAATCAAAAAAACCAAAACGCAGCAGTGACATACAGTATGCTGTCCGTCACGTTCCGTGCTCCACTTTCGACCACAAGAAACAAAAGCAAATTATTTGCACAAAAAACGTTGGCCAAAAATGCCACGTTGACACAAGAGGGGATATTGTTCAGGGCTATATTTGAGCTGTATTTGCTCGGATGCCATTGAGGAGAGAAAGAAGGTGAAACGCTCACGATCCAAACGACAGGGAAATTCCATCATAGGACGCAAAAACAGCAGGCAGTGCGCGCTCAGTTATTTTTTGCCAGTTAATTGATGACAGTGTGGTTTGGTTTCGAGGCCACTTCTGCTCAGCGTCGTGATTGTCGTCACTTTTGTGATGTTTGCCGCGTAAAAATGTCTGCGTCGTGTAGCACTGCTGTTTTTTACTGATACTTGCAGTCAGCGTTTGCGCACGAATAGTTGCAGTGCCAAAATATTCCATAAGGATGCATCGCATGAGCTCTCGTGATCGTGGGCACTGGCACAATTGCAGGATTAGAACCACTGCTCTATGATTCGTTGAGCTCTGATACCTAAGTATAGTTGATTATGACTAGGAAATCTAATACGTGCAATCGATGCAGGTTCAATAACATGTCAAAAAACGAATGAATTGACCTTGGCAATTTAAAGTAATACCGAGACGACAAACAACACGCTAGGTAGTAACGATGTACTTTAAACGTGTACGAGATGCGTTCCGATCGCCCACGTTGATATTAACAGCGTCACAGGTCTTTTTAATTCCCCAATTTCAATCGGCGGAAGGGCAATTGAGCAAAGCCGATTGAGCAAGACCGCTTTGAGGAAGCGAAAAAGGGCACATTCCAAAAGAGCAGAACTTAAAAACGAATTGGCCTAAGCCTAAGCCCAAACGCAAAAGTACGCCTAAGTGTAAGCCTAAGCCTAAGCCAAAGCTAAGCCACTGGGGCAAAATAAGGGATCTGCTCTTTTTCACTTGCTCAAAGTGTTCTTGCCCAAACCTGCTTTGTCAAGTCGCCCGGCCACCTCTCAATCTGCTTGTTTGTTTGTTTGATTTACTTTTCATGGTTGCAACAGTAAAAGAAGTCTTTTAGGATTTTTTGGAGTGCTTCGTTTATCATTTGTCACACATGGCGTTTCATGCAATGCTATCTCGTTTAACAGAGAAACGTCTGAGTGTAAAACGCTGAAAGTATCTTAGATTGGATTACCCTGTGTTTTGCACAGGCCGGCCTCAAACATTTTGTATTTTTTCTCTTTTTGTGAAAATGTGTGGGCTCCGTGAAACATCACAAAGCAACGAATTGAAAATCCATTTCCTAAGTCTGGGTTTCTGATACCTAGTCTTCATTTTCTGAAAAAATGGCCGCTAACAAACGCGGTAAGCATTCAATTGTTGAGTCACTTTAAACCAAGTTTCCGCCGTTTATTAACAGCGACTATGATTGTGTGATTGCCCTCATTGATGGCGGTTGCATATTACAATTGTAACATTTGCAGACCATATGACAGACCCGAATTCCTGAAAGCCAATGCAGCGCCATTGAAAACTCACCGTGTATTTGGTGTACCTCACGCTCTCCACCGCGGTGTGTAAAAACGCTTTTTGCTCCCAAAGCGTGCTTGCATTTTACAACGCTGCTGTTCGCGTAAGAACTCATTGAGATCAACCGCAGCTGGAAATAGTCCTAATCGTTTTTAACTGCACCACGCAACCGATTGCGCTTGCGCTTTCGGGCATTCGACCCATAGTTTTCACTTTTTTTTGTTAGCACATCTTGACCGCATCAAACGTCAAACTTGGAACCTGTGTTCCTTTTATACACAGTTTGGCAATCGAAATTCATTCAAAATGGACACCATGGCTGTTGGATTGATGTTGATCACCGTGTCAACCATTTGCCAAACCGGGCATTCGATTCAGAACCACGGATTCGAGAGCTTGATTGTCATCGATGATGGTGGTTTGTGCACAACACACACTTTAAACTTTGCTTGACGGCGAGGACACCATAACAGAATTTGCTGACACTGGGTCAGAATCGAGATCTGTCCTAGCCCAGAACAAATCCCAAATGTGAAATTCTAGATTGTTAGTAATCCTGAGATTTAGGGACCCAAAGTCTCAAAACAGCGCATGCCCCGACTAGTTCTACTGACGGGCACCAAGACCAGAAAAACTTCGGGTGATAAAATGTTGGTCTCTAAGACTGTCTATTCAACAAAACGCTATATAATAACGGGGAGCGCATGTACATTCGAAAATCCTTTGTGAACAAAAAATGGCTTTCTTCGACTGGGGCTCGAACCCAGGTCCTCCGCCTAACCGGGGCATTGCTTTACCAACTGAGCTATCGAAGTGCCTGCTCTTGGACGCAAAGTTTTTGGTCATATACATACGCAATTATGATTGCCGTTTCTGCGCTGTGATGCACAGACCCACAAAGTCTGTGTGTGTGCGTACAGCCACAAACTGCACAAATCGCTATATGTATACCATCAATATTGTTTTTAGTGAAGTGCTTGAAATTCCGCGGCTCGTCCGACGCCGTTGAGGTTACCTATTCGACAACGCACTTTCACGACGATGACGTCTACGATCGGCAAGGCAACCAGGTGTCAATGGGTGACCGGGCGTTTGTGAACTGTCAGTTCCCGTACTACACAGAGTACGACCAACCGATCACATTGACATGTGTAGGACCGGACAAATGGTCGGGGACGACCGTCGGCACGACCAACGTTGCCGATCTGGCGGCGTTATGCAAGAAACGTTAGTTGATGTAGGTGACGTCACTGTCGGTCCGTATGTTGACATCGTCATCAAACATTAACCTTGTTTGAGGCTGCCAAGTGCATGTGCATGAATCGATTGTGACCGATCCGCCGACGGCCACTAATTCGTGGTTGACCGCGGGACAGGCCCTCCGAGTGAAATGTCCACCGACACCCGGATACATGCTGACGTATCGCGATTGGTATTTTTCCGACTACAAAATAATCGTGTGTCGCGATGATGGTGAATGGGTGAAAAATCACAATCATGCTCAGGTGCATATCGAAGACTATTACTGTGCACCGGGTGAGTGCGTGTGAGGCGTGATTGTTTTTTTGTGATCAGCGCGTTGGAGAACGATTATTTTTGTACGACACGCAACTGTTATTTTTCTGCAGTGTGCCAGAAACCGGCGTCGCTAATCGAATTTCTCGACTACTCGGCAACAATCTACAAACACGAAGTACCGTATTACACGCAGCAGTCCTACTTTGTCGTAGCTGGCCAGGGCTACGCTTCTGTTCGGTGCAAAGACGGCTACATTTGGTCGGATGGCATCGATGACCGAAGAACGGTGAAATGCCTAGATGCTGACGGCAAAGGGGAGTGGTCGAGCATCGGGGCTACTTGCGTGCCAGGTGACATTAAAGCTTAGGTGACGAGCAGGTTATTCACAAATCATATGGACTTCAACTTACAGTTTGTACCATACCACCTACCGTAATCAGCGAGGGTACGTCCGTAGTGTCCTACTTTAATCGCGCAGAATATGCCGACTTCGTGTATGCGCCTGACGGAACAGCCACCTTGGAATGCGACACAAACTACAGGTGAACGATGCGTGGATCTGTTCCTGATTACGAAAACTATATAGGAATTGTCTATCGGCAATTTTGGAAACATAAAATCATACAGAACAGGTGGGAAGACAACGACGGCGACACGAAGAAAATCATTTGCGTTGGCGCAGAGCAATGGTATTACGCGAAAAAATGTAAACCCGGTTAGGCCAAAGTTCCTTTATTGTGAAACGTTTTTTATACACTTCTCTCATTGTAATGTACCTGCAGCATTTGGCATTGTCATTTCAGTGTGTGACCTGTCCGCGTTGCCGGTTGTAAACGGTGTGAACGTGCAATCGGTCACTGGTCCCGTCGGCCCGTCCCATATCGAGTCACCCTGGGGCTTCGTTGTTGTAAACTGTCCGAAAAATCAAGTTTTCAGTGACCTGTCGTGCTTGAAAATTATCAAATGCGTTGCACCAGGACAATGGTATCCTCCCATCGTGACCCACACCTGTCAGGATGCTGCTGTGACAACCGACAGAAGTGAGTTTCCACAAGTTTTAAGGCGCAAATTATTGCAACCTAACCTGCAAATCTGCGCATCGGTCCGGGAACAGTGTTTATAAATCTGTTCTCAGACGGATCGTTTCTAGTGGACCGATATTGCACATTTGGAAAACTCATATGCATTGCATTTTAGATTTAGACCTTATTTGGCTCAATTAGGTCAAACATGCAATTGCGGAACCTGGGTAAAGCTTGATCAGCAACAAGCTGCATAACTACGAGACCCAAACGGTCACACTTGAACAGCCCAGAGCCTACCGTTGTCAGAGCCTTCTTAGTCATGAGTTATGAGTTTTTATTCGCAGATCTGTGATAGACAATACAGGGTGATAGTTTCGAAACGGTGTAAAGGTCATTGGGTGTAAAGGTCGGTGGAAAGCTCGGTGTGAGAAAGTTAAGTGTAAGCTCGGCGTAAGCTTGAAACATTGCATGTTGAGCAAGCAGCAGACGCGCGTTTCTAAACGAAAGGTCAACTTTGACAGTCTGCTGTGCAAGTGTAAATCGTTTGTTTGCAATATTGTTAATTTAGTCTGGTTGCACAAGCGTTTTTAAACTATATGTATGAATTTCGTAACCTTTCATGGAGCCCTTTTGATTTCTGCTGCAATCAGTTGGTGACGTCAAAATTTTTGGCACCGTAGAACGACATCTTTGTATTTGGAATTATTGGGTGCAAATCGGTTGGCTTGTTGTGAATAACAGGGTTGGGCAAAAAAAACGACGGCGTTTTGCTTAAAAAACGACGTTTTTTTAAAAAAATCGCCTGGGTCGTTTTTCGTTTTTCTAAATACTGAATTTCCTTGATTTTCCCTGATTTTTCAGGTAAAGTACCATGATCATCAAGGAAATTTAATTTTTTGTAACATTTGCTTCAAGAAAAGTTTCGACCAATTTTTGCTTTGCCGAGATACGTCGATATACGGAGTTTGACTTTCAATGATGACCCCGGCAAAGTTGGTCGCATGATGCGGGTCTGATATGGGATCTTAACAACTCGCTAGAAAAGGGTTGAGTGGTTAAGAAAAAAATTTTTATTCGAACCCCGTTTTTAAAAATAAAATTTTTTTAGTAAAATTTTTTTTTATTCCAGCCAAAATCTGCCCAACACGATAAAAAATGTGTCTAGATGTCACAAAACAACGATTATGGCACCCAATACACCCATGGTAGGGTTAGCTGATGTCAACAGTAGCAATTTTTACGCAAAAATAAGACTTTTAGAGCAAAAAATAGAGAAAATTTCGAATTTTGAAATAATAAATTTTTTTTTAACTTTTGGATCGAATTTTTTTTAAAAACCACTGGTTGAAACCCGTTCATTTTGCCTCAGAACACATAGAATTACTTCATTTAACCACGTTTTCTTCCCAACATGAGCGTTTTCCAATTTTTTGGGGCATATTTTGGTCATCTGAGCGTTTGAAAAAACGTTTTTAAAAAAACGTTTTTAAAAAAGCGATTTTTATGAAAAAAAACGTTTTTTGCCCAACATTGTGAATAAAGCGAACACCTGCTTTTGTGCACAACGCTTTACCACTGAACCCACATTTAATTCAGGTTGACATGTCAGTCACGAACGTGTGAAATCAATTTCTCACGTTCGCAATTACAATTAATAAAACTGAGCTTTTCGGATGGGTATAAGAATAAACTGGACGAAATCTCTTTTTTTGCATTTAGTGTGCCTGACAACCGGAGCAAATGGCATCATGACGGCCGGTGCGAACCCGCGCGCAACAATTGTTGGTGGCGATCCAGGTCAAGTAACAGTGGGCGCAATGCTGACGATCACTTGTGACATTGCTGGTCCGCCAGCCGAGTGAGTTCCTCGGGTACTGCAGAAAGAAGCGACGGCTTTCTGTGTAGAACACGCTCATGAACACATTTAACACGCACAAGATGCATTACAAGAAAAAAATACCCGGGACGGTTAGCAAATCAACCTAGTTCGTTCTCAAATCAACCTACAAAGGATAAAAGCAAGAAAAATTCACTGTGCTCAACAAAATATACGTTGCGATGCAAGCAGCGCGAATATCACATCCGCAAATCAGTGGTAGGCCACTATCATTGGTTGTTGGGTTCAAGTTCCTGTTTCCATAACTGTACATTGATTTGAGAAAGAACTAGGCTGTTTCAAATTCAAATTTTGTGGTGTGGTTCGCGCCATCCCAACATCCATGACCAGGAACCTCTTCGCATGACACTGCGTCGTTTTATTTCAGTACGAGCCGCTGGATTGTGAGCAGTGGGTGCGATGAGCCGACAGGGCAAACCACAATGACCACATGCAAACCCGACGGAACATGGTTTCCAAACACTTTTGAGTGCATAAGCCGTTAGTTTAGTTTTGTCGCTGGCACCAGTCTGTGTGAAGGCATTGAATATACTGTATGTCTCAACGCCAGTGCTCAACTGAGGCACGAACTTTCTGTTACGATGCTACAAGCTTGAATTGGAATGTTTTAGTCACAGCATGTGTTAATTTTCCGAATCCATCGCTTTCAAATAATCGCGCCACTGATAAAGTAAATGAAATGCTGCTATTTGCAGCATGTCCGACGATAACGATAACAAACACTGGAGCGGTAACGTCGAGTGTGGCGTTCGCTCCAACGGAACGCACTCCCGGGTCAATCGCAACGCTGACGTGCACTGGAATCCTGGACAACGATCAAATCACAGACCCTGGAATCATAAATGCGATAACGCGATTGGTCTGCAACAACAATGGTGTATGGACACTGGGCGCCACAGATATTACTGACACCACGTTCACATGCATGGGAGGTAGGGAAATGTGAAATCAATTTCTCATGTTCGCAGTTACAATTAAGAACATTTAGCTTTTCGATTGGGTATAAGAATAAACTGGACGAATCTCTTTTTTGCATTTAGTGTGCCTGACAACCGGAGCAAATGGCATCATGACGGCCGGTGCGAACCCGCGCGCAACAATTGTTGGTGGCGATCCAGGTCAAGTAACAGTGGGCGCAATGCTAACGATGACTTGTGACATTGTTGGTCCGCCAGCCGAGTGAGTTCCTCGGGTACTGCAGAAAGAAGCGACGGCTTTCTGTGTAGAACATACTCATGAACATATTTGACACGCATAAGATGCATTACAAGAACGTTTACGATGTTACGATGCAAGCCGCGTGAATATCACATTCTCAAAACAGTGGTAGGCCATTATCACAGGTTGTTGGGTTCCAACTTCTTATTTTCATCGTTAATATGTTGATCTGAGAAAGAACCAGGCTGTTTCAAATTCAAATTTTATAGCGTGGTTCGCGCCATCCCAACATCCATGAAAAGGAACCCCTTCGCATGACACTGCGTCGTTTTCTTTCAGTACGAGCCGCTGGATTGTGAGCAGTGGGTGCGATGAGCCGACAGGGCAAACCACAATGACCACATGCAAACCCGACGGAAGATGGTTTCCAAACACTTTTGAGTGCATAAGCCGTTAGTCCATATTTACTCCTTACTGCTGCGGATGCCCCGATTACTTTATGATAACGTACAAGATAACCCCAAAAGTAGTTTGAGAGTCCAGAACTCAGCCGTGCTTACAGTTTCACAGACGTGTTGTACCTCATTCAGAAGCCAGGCGACACAATTTTTGTGTGAAGATTTAAATTGATAATGTACTCTGACGGATGAGCTACACGCCAGCCGAACAGATCATTCGTATTTTAGCCTGCTTACACACCTTAACAAAAAAGTACGCGCGTGTCACACTGCCAGACGGGAACCACGCAAAAATGACGTTTTTCCAATGCACAATTGAACAGACCACCAACTGTCAAACCCAAACATCGGTTTTCTGAAACACTGCAAAAACGTCGTTTTTTAATGTGGTCTGGCGAATAGACACACACCGCGTATTACGAGCTCGAGAATATTATACGCTGTCCGCATGTGTTGCAGTCCCTGCAGCGTAACGTTACACGAGGACTGAATCGTGTGTGTGCGCTGCGGTGCACTGCGTATCATTCGGTTTATGAAGTGGTTAGTGCGGCCACTGAGCTCGTTCCTGTAGCTCAGTTGGTAGAGCGCCTGACCGGTTGGGAGATCGGATTTTCGAGTTTTCGGATCGATTTTGGTGGTCGCAAGTCGACATTAAGACACGTATAACTAGGGTTCCCATACGGGGCACGGACCGGCCCAAAAACAGACTTCACAACACCTCCAGAGTACAATACCGCCGCAGTTTGTATATTGAGAGAATTAAAAGAGAAAAAGAATGGTAGGGATAAATTAAACTTGAATTTGAATTTGAGAACAGACAAAAAACAATCGAAAAACACAGAATAAATGCTGTTCTAAAACCGGTAAATTGTAGTGAAATGGCCATGGGATGCGCTAGGTGGGATGGCATCACACGCGAAACATTGAGCCAGGGACTGGGAGCTGGTAAATGGGAGCAGCTGAGTTTTATTTCCTGCTCTGTCTTTGTAGCGGCATGATGCCCGGTTATTAGTTTAAGAACGTTGTTTTTATCGTCAAATCAAAAATCGCGACAAAATCCATCATGAGTACTCAAAGATAGCTTCACAAACGCTGCATGAACGAGAATCCCCACCAAGAGCGCAATCTGGAAGTTGAGCCGGAGGTTTGATGGGGATAAATGTGCAAGATCAATCGAAAAGTGGTAAACAGAATAGTGGTCAAGAAAGGTTGTCAACAACCGACAATGCTGTCCAATTGAAAGACGATATTCGGCAATCAGCCTGCCGTTTGGTAGAGCAATTGGGCTTGAACAGAAAACAGTACGCGGCAACGCGGCTTGGACGAGTTGAGAGAGAAAATGATGAAGTTTGCAAATAAATAACGCGGAAACGATGCAATTGTTATTCCAACCCTTGATTGAGTGTTGTACATTTTGTTCCGTGTAAATGTGCTTGTGATTTGGCGAGCTGATAGTGTGAAGATAAGATAGAGGACAGAAAAAAATTAATAAAAAATCATTTTTCAACAACAGTGAGTGTTGTAATGCAAACAAATTCATTAATAATTCGGCTCAATTTTCTACACAAAAAACTAGATCGCCTGGGCTTCCGAGTGAGACGCAATGAGTCTCTCAACCTGGAAACGCGGCTTAGCTGTAGACTCTCAAAAGGGTGTCCGTACTTGTTGGCCCGCCCTGCACGTACGGTGTTCATAAAAGGTTACCGCACCAGAAGCATCATTAATCGTTCTCTCTCGATACCGCTTCAACATTAAGCACTGATCACATGCGTAATTATTGATGCGAAAGTGAGGCAACAACTTCAAATTCTTTCAGCTTGTCCCGTGGTCACAGTTGCAAATCCTGGCACCGTTACGTTCAACCCAGCGGCCCGCACTCCTGGTTCAATAGCCACAATCAACTGTGTGGGTACATTGGACAATGATAATATTGCACCAATCGTCAATTGTCCAATTTCGTACCTAATCTGTAACAATGATGGCAACTGGCAGCTGGGTTCAACTGTAATCACCGATCTAAGTTTCACCTGCGTTGCACTTGTGACAAGTATGATGTTCGGCTTATAGCGATATAGTCAAATTGTGGCGTCATGTTTTGGCGTCAGGCAGCTCCCAACTGTATAATCGTAAAAACAGTTAGTCGTGACATCCGATACATGTGAGCAGGCTGATCCCTCCGCTCACTCTATAGCGCGCTGCCCTGTGGCAGAAGCATTGGACATCTTGGACGACCTGTATACGCAAGGAGCGATGTTTCGTGGAATAGTGAAAGTAAATAGATGTTGGTATTCTTGACAGCCGTGTTGCAAATACGTGTGTGTTTTGCGTAAAATATTTTATTTGGCCAAATATCGCACTGTTAGCTTGAGGTTATTACCTGAAATGCTGGACTCTCCATTTGAGGTTTGAAATTTTATGGCGCAAATCATAAACTCTCGCATTTAGGGCTACCGTTTTGGTGAAATTCTTTATTTATGCTGTCGCGCCTGCTTGGGGTTCTTTTGTGTTTAAATTTAAAGTGACAAATCATGTTGGGCTATATAAAAATTTACTCCCTAATCCAGAAAATTCCTGTATATACTCGTTTGGTAATCAATTCTCCAAAAAATCGTTCGTACTTGCCACTAGGCGCAAATCACAAATTTCGCAAAAAAATCTAGATTCTGTTTCCACACAAATAGTGAGGGAAACCCTAACCCCACCATCTTTTTGAACTGTGGAATGTCGTCGGGATATCCAATGCACACAATACACGTGCATAACATAGCAAACGCGCTGGCCTGTTCGACGACATAACATGACGATATGATTTGACGACAATAGCCTGATGTCCTAAGGAAATTTTAATGGTATGCTGAACATGGGTCGCTGTTTCTCCTGCAGGTTCTATGCACTTTTTAAGATTTATCGTTTACATCGACATAATGCTATTTTCATGTCTACAGTTCTTTGCCATACACACAGGAATGGTAATGAGATCATTGAGCCCAAGCATAGTCCACCCATCAGCTCATGGCACTTTTTTGCGTAGGAAGTTCAGGTGCCGTTGTGAAAAACTGTTCCTTCGCAAGGCAATGTCAGTGAAAACGGCGTACAAAAATAAAGTAAAAACCGATTTCTCTTTCATTTCTTTTTCGTAAGCCGACCGGAACCGGAACAGCACTGGATCCTACCAAGTTTTTCAGTTGGAAAAAGTGTCATGAGCTGATGGATTGTCTATACCTCAGTCTTGACGGACTGTCGGTGAAATGTTACAGCGTGCGCCACAGCAGATATTACCACAACGGGAACGGCACCACAACCAACGCTAGTTGGTGGGGCGACGACCGTCGTGTTTGGGGGAATGGTCACAATGACTTGCGATACGTGAGTTGCACCATCAAATTTGCAAAATGCCACCACAAAGCCATACAGTGTGCAGAACGCGCTGATGGTGCACATGAAACGTTCTAACGCTGCGTAAATTGCAATTCCAAAACGCTGTCAAGTTGTGGTCAAAACAAACAGAGATCAAAAGTGGTTCAACAGCTGCTCCATCAGCGCGGTCCAGAAACGTTCGACATTTGTATTGTGCAGCTGTGTAGGCCACGGTGACGTTATGATAACGTAACCTCCTGGTAACATTCCTTGTAACACAATTTGATGAGTTCGTGAGTGTACATCTCGTCCCCCAGAAAGCTAGGCACTAATGCGTTTGTAGCACACTTGGCGCTTGGTCATATTTCAGCGCTACCCGCTGGATCGTCGGCAATACGAATGGATGCGATGAACCGACGGGGCAAACTGTTATGACAACGTGCAAAACGGATGGAACTTGGTTTCCGAACAATTTTGAATGCATTAATCGTTAGTTGTTTATGTTTACTACAACTTCTCAAACGATTAGTGCCTCCTTTGTGAAACGTTGCTCAAAATAGCTACAGTATGTACACCTCAAATGTGACTCTCAATCCCGAATCTCAAACAAACCAGAAAACCCAGGGTAAAAACAGGGTACCGTATACCGGATACTAGAGGTAACCCCCTCCCGCAACGACATCACTGGGGTCGAGAGAGTGATTCGGTGTCCAAATCTTAGTAATATACTTGTCGGGACCCGTGCCCACGGCCGGCTACAGCGCCGCGCCCGTGCCGTGCCACCCCCCCCCCCCGAAGACCCGTTAGCATACCCAAATCTACCCGTGAAAATTGACCCGTGCCCCCGAGGGAGGGGCCCACACACATACACACACCTGTTTTAGTAGTATAGATGCCGCGTCCAAGTTCAAACGTGCTCGAAGCGTTCTTGTGCAGCAACTTTAAATTCAGCTTGGGGCATTTAAGTGAAAGTCCGTTGACAAAACGTTTCGCTTCCTGGAAAACTTTACGGTCTTTTTTGCGAACGGTTTCAACAATTTGATGAGGCTAGACTGGGCCTTTTTCCGAACATTGCCCGAAACCTAAAATGCGGCCAAAAATCAATATTACCTGCTGCGTTTTCCAAAACTTGCATTTTTCATGGATTTTCATCACAGCAACACTATAACAACGGTTGAACTGTAAGACACACGATACTATTGGAAAGACGAAATGCTGCTATTTGCAGCATGTCCGACGATAACGATAACAAACACTGGAGCGGTAACGTCGAGTGTGGCGTTCGCTCCAACGGAACGCACTCCCGGGTCAATCGCAACGCTGACGTGCACTGGAATCCTGGACAACGATCAAATCACAGACCCAGGAATCATAAATGCGATAACGCGATTGGTCTGCAACAACAATGGTGTATGGACACTGGGCGCCACAGATATTACTGACACCACGTTCACATGCATGGGAGGTAGGGAAATGTGAAATCAATTTCTCATGTTCGCAGTTACAATTAAGAACATTTAGCTTTTCGATCGGGTATAAAATAAACAGGACGAATCTCTTTTTTGCATTTAGTGTGCCTGACAACCGGAGCAAATGGCATCATGACGGCCGGTGCGAACCCGCGCGCAACAATTGTTGGTGGCGATCCAGGTCAAGTAACAGTGGGCGCAATGCTAACGATGACTTGTGACATTGTTGGTCCGCCAGTCGAGTGAGTTCCTCGGGTACTGCAGAAAGAAGAGACGGCTTTCTGTGTAGAACACGCTCATGAACACATTTAACACGCATAAGATGCATTACAAGAATAAAATACCCGGACGGTAACCAAATCAACCTAGTTCGTTCTCAAATCAACCTACAAAGGATAAAAGCAAGAAAAATTCATTGTGCCCAACAAAGTATACGTTGCGATGCAAGCAGCGCGAATATCACATCCGCAAATCAGTGATAGGCCACTATCATTGGTTGTTGGGTTCAAGTTCCTGTTTCCATAACTGTACATTGATTTGAGAAAGAACTAGGCTGTTTCAAATTCAAATTTTGTGGTGTGGTTCGCGCCATCCCAACATCCATGACCAGGAACCTCTTCGCATGACACTGCGTCGTTTTATTTCAGTACGAGCCGCTGGATTGTGAGCAGTGGGTGCGATGAGCCGACAGGGCAAACCACAATGACCACATGCAAACCCGACGGAACATGGTTTCCAAACACTTTTGAGTGCATAAGCCGTTAGTTTAGTTTTGTCGCTGACACCAGTCTGTGTGAAGGCATTGAATATACTGTATGTCTCAACGCCAGTGCTCAACTGAGGCACGAACTTTCTGTTACGATGCTACAAGCTTGAATTGGAATGTTTTAATCACAGCATGTGTTAATTTTCCGAATCCATCGCTTTCAAATAATCGCGCCACTGATAAAGTAAATGAAATGCTGCTATTTGCAGCATGTCCGACGATAACGATAACAAACACTGGAGCGGTAACGTCGAGTGTGGCGTTCGCTCCAACGGAACGCACTCCCGGGTCAATCGCAACGCTGACGTGCACTGGAATCCTGGACAACGATCAAATCACAGACCCTGGAATCATAAATGCGATAACGCGATTGGTCTGCAACAACAATGGTGTATGGACACTGGGCGCCACAGATATCACTGACACCACGTTCACATGCATGGGAGGTAGGGAAATGTGAAATCAATTTCTCACGTTCTCAATTACAATCGCAATCGCAATTAATAATATTAAGCTTTTCGGATGGGTATAAGAATAAACTGGACGAAATCTCTTTTTTTGCATTTAGTGTGCCTGACAACCGGAGCAAATGGCATCATGACGGCCGGTGCGAACCCGCGCGCAACAATTGTTGGTGGCGATCCAGCTCAAGTAACAGTGGGCGCAATGCTAACGATGACTTGTGACATTGCTGGTCCGCCAGCCGAGTAAGTTCGTCGTGTACTGCAGAAGAAAAGCGAAGGTTTTTCTGTGCAAGACGTCCTACATAGGCCCACGAGTATTGCAACTTCCCTCATCCTACTGATGCTACAATTGGCTGAAACAACTGTGGTGTAACTCTGACGGTACAGCGGGGAGAAACAAGTGTAACCCTACGGTGCTGACGTCACAATGGGGAGATACAAATTGTCGAACAATAATTATTGTCGACCACGTGATGTAGGAAAAGAAGGTTGCAGTGTTCCGGTCTCCGCTCGCGGTTCGATGCCCTATATGTTTCGCCCACTTCTGTTATCAGCCACTTTTTCGGTTGTATAACATACCCGTCGAGCGCAGTTATTACATACCTTTCATTTTGGTTGTTACTATTAATCGACATGAGCATCAAGTGCTTCATAATCTCAGCTGTCCAGTAATCCAACAGTGGAAACCGACAACAAATTTGTATTACTCGCTCTTAACAACGCTGGTGAGCGAAAAACGCCTCATACAAATTTTTAGATTCCAGTGACAATGCTGGTGAAAATGTGAATATTAAATTCAAAAATTGAAAGAGTTCCGTCAGTTCCACTTATGATGAAAGCAGAACAAAAAATTGACAAACGTCAGAAGCCATTTCAGCCACACAATTTTCTCCGTCCGTCTCGTCCTGTTGTTCTGATTCTGGTACACGTTCCGTTGTCATGGTTTTCTGCATCTTTAACGGTATTCTTTGTTCGTTCAGTTTGTCGTCGATACTAAAATAATAAATTTTTGATATTCTCGTGGATCCCGTTTAGGCAGCTATTTTTCGGTGCTCTTGCCGACTAACTGAGCCCATAGTCAAAGCGAAAAATGGAAAATGGAATTAAAAAATTAATCTATGTCCAAGTTTTCCATTTCCATTTTCCAGTATGACTAAGGGCATACTGGAAAATGGAAATGAAACTGCAGCAGTCATGTTTTTACATGTGACAAAAACATTTTCTGTTCAGCTCAGTTCTCGGACTCTGATTGGTCAGATTTTACACAGAAAATGTCTTGTTTCATTTCCTTTTCCTTTTTCCAATATGCCCTTAGCCACACTGCAAAATGGAAATGGAAAACTTGGTCATAGATTATTTTTTCATTTCCATTTTCCATTTTTCATTAAATGGTTGAGGTGCGCCAACTCTGTTCGGAAAGTGCTGGTGAAATGCCGTTTTCGCACAAAAACGTTGTGTGGTCTGGTGACTATTATTATCCGTGATTATTACTTTGTTTAGTATAGCTTAGGGTGCATTTCTCGTAAAATTGTCTTTATTATTCCATTCGCGCTATTGTTTAGCGTTACAGGTCACTTCTGGTAATCCATTGTGTCTATAACCGTTCCAAACTTGTCATGGCTTTCTGGTCCTTTTCTAGCTAAAGATAACGGGTTACCTTCACTTACTGAGTGTTCGGTGTTCGGAGTTTACGTTTAGTTCATTGTTATCCTGTTTCCGTGTGTGCTCCGTGTGCGCCTATTGCGCTTCCGTCTTGTTTCGGTTATTTTTTACATCGTAAACATAAAAACCGTATTCTGAACGAGTGAGTCGACGGGACTGTATTTATTTGACGAACGAGTAACCACGCAAATAATCGGCACCAAAAATACTGCACGAAAGATTCCCAAGCTTCAATCTCTGGCTGATCTGGGCTCGGCTGACGGATTTCGGTTCTGCAATCAATAGCGAATCCTGTTCGGGCTCACAGGACTCAATCTGGTGAGCCAGACGTGATTTGTTATTGCTTGCACGCGCGCCTTCGATCCGTGACGGAGTCACATAAATTGGAATAGTTTCCGGTGGGAGCTATTTTCGGGCATTTTCCTCATTTTTATTTTTGTTTTGCGGCTACCGCTTCTATTGAGGTTTTCGATCGATCGAACGTGCGGTGGTGCGCTGCGACAATCGGACGACGTCTGCAAACGGGCCGCCGTCAAAAAGTGGTGCTTTTGGTGAAATTCGACGATTTCGAGCCGACTTGGTGTCGATTGTATTGCGTGTGCCGTCCGATCCCGCTCTACGTCTGGGTTAGTTCCTAGGGAAGCAGAGTCTTGTTTGTGTGCGGGCACAGAGGGCGCTCTCCCAGTAAATTTTATTGCGATTAAATCGTCAAAAAGGTCTCTGGAAAGACCAAATCGAGACCGACGACTCTACAGTCAACCACTGTGTTTGGGAGTCTAGTGTAACAAGAGGGATCTTGGACCGGAACGAACCCCCAACAAGTGACCGCGTTGCACGAAACTCCTCAAATTTCCGTTCTTGCCACAAGAGCCGTTAGGGAGAGCCAAACCCCTGTTTCCTGTGCATCAGACTTGACCGAGCGTCCCCGAGGAACCTTGTGGCTGTGTGGTTGTAGTCTGGAGTGCGCCCTGAGCATTCCACCAACCCAGAAAACGCCCGGGCCGGGGAACCTCTGGCCAAATTTCTCAAAATTTTTCAGACATAGTTTTTTGGCCTAAATTCGACCAAACCCGCTCAAATTGGACTAAATCAACGGTATTGCTGGCTCGATCGAAAGGAAGTGTGGTTTTCCGATATTGCCTTCGTGCGCAGAAGATGTGCGAAGTTTCTGAGGGCAAATAAACGACCGGCTGAGCTGTTTACCAAAGTGAACCTGATCTCGATAGAAGCATGTGGAAAAGTGAGCGATAAAAAGTGCTGATTTTGTGATTTTCAACAAATTCGATCTCGAATTGTGGTTCGGCGTCTGACTATCTGTGGTTGATCACGTGTTGTGAGCTAAACGCAACGTTCTACGTCTGATTCATCGAAGTCTGATACTACGTGACCGAAAACTTGCACTGTTTGTGTAATTTTGGAACCGCACCGAAATGTCGCTTGGCACGTGACATTCAACCCATTCGATTTGGTGTTTCTGGGTTTCGCCGGTTATCGAATTGTGCAAAATTCATAGTAGTGTTGCCCGTCATAGTATTTATCTATTTCATACCGAATCGCTAACGAACGAGCCGATTTGAGGTAAATAAAAAAATAAAAGATTACTGATTTCGTGCGATTTACTTGCAATTACGACTGCTTTGCTTTGTTTTGTTTCAAAACATTATTGTAGCTCATTCACGAATGATTCCTCAACGTGCGCGACACGATTTTCAACAATAATTATTGTAAAACATTGAACGATGACCGATTTTGTCGTGGCTGAAATTAATTTGACAAACAACCGGGCCGAGGCTTCCTGAGCAAAAATTTTTTATTTGCATGTTCGTCGAGTCAACAAACAGTCCGGCCTCCACATTGTTTCTTGGGTTTAACGTGTGATATACCTAATAACTACTACGACGAGCAGTGTGTGCATTGAATAACTGCAACAGACGGAATAAAAACAAAGTTTTCGAAGCTTTTTGGCTTTCATTCGTAATTGTTGTGCATTATGATGGGTAATCGAAACGCACTACTGGCTTTGATGGAGCGAACCGAATGCGATGGATAAGCTGCATGAATTGTGACTCGCCGTCCCATACGACAGCTGAATGTTCTACTTTGAGGCGCAAAATTTGGCCGCCAATGTGTTCGAAGTGCCACCGTTTGGAAATGCTGCTCCTGTTTATGCACCGACGACACAACAGATGAACAATACTGAGCAGTTTCTTGAACGACAGCGAGGTCCGCCCACACAACCGTCTGGTAATACACAGAATGTGCAACACCGTATCGCACAGCCCCCTCTTGTTTCTGTGAACACTCGAACGACTCGTGGTCGGCCCAGCTTGATGAAAATCGTACTGAAATCATAGCTGATTCGAACATGAGTATTGAGCGAAATAACGCTAGAGAAGAGAAAAGGGAAGGAAGGGGAAAGGAAAGAAAAAAGGAGGGAGAGAAGGGAAAGAGATGAGAGTGAAAATTGGAAAAAAGAAGGAAAGAGAAGAGAAAAGGGAAGGAAGGGGAAAGGAAAGAAAAAAGGAGGGAGGGAAGGGAAAGAGAGGAGAGTGAAAAGAGAGGGAGGGGGCCACAGACAGACAGACAGACATACATACGTACGCCTTCCTGTTTTAGTAGTATAGATGGCACAGCACTCGAAATCGTTCAATCAACAGCCACGTGCACCTGTGCTGACCAGGGTTGGGCAAAAAAAACGACGGCGTTTTTTCTTTAAAAAAACGACGTTTTTTTAAAAAAACGCCTGGGTCGTTTTTCGTTTTTTTAATCCTGAATTTCCTTGATTTTCCCTGATTTTTCAAGGAAAGTACCCTGATTTTCAAGGAAAATCAATTTTTTGTCCCATTTTTTTCAAAAAATTTTCGACCAATTTTTGCTTTGTCGAGATACGTCGATATACGGAGTTTGACTTTCAGTGATGACCCCGGCCAAAGTTGGTCCCATGATGCGGGTCTGATATGGGATCTTAACAACTCACTAGAAATGGGTTGAAACCCGTTTATTTTGCCTCAGAACACATAGAATTATTTCCTTTAACCACGTTTTCTTCCCAACATGAGCGTTTTCCAATTTTTTGGGGGCATATTTTGGTCATCTGGGGCCAACCCTGGTGCTGACTACTTCATCGAATCGCACAGCCTCATCGTCAACCAATCATCGACAACGTCAAGTGCAGTTGGATCCAGCTCAGGTTGTGCGACAGCAAAGTAATAGTCTAGAATTGTTCAGTGATAACGACGACTACTTCGACCCACCTGATGACGATCCTGATCACACGTACCGAAATTCAATTGAGACATCAGAACTGACAAACTGGTCTATTGCTGTTAATTGTCGAGTCGACTTAGGCAAACATATTGCGATCTAGATTTATAAGGGCGCAGAAACCGACCAAGGCTTTATGACATGAGGTGCGAGAATTGTGTGGCAACGTTGGTTCGAGTACAAACGAAGAAACAGTGTTCGTGTTGCACATAATGTTGGGTTACCAACCAAAACGGCTGTGGAATGCCTTGGGTTCGCATCGATTTCATTGTCGCTAGGCAGTGCGCGATCTTGGACGATCATACGGTGCTGATACACGTGCCTATACTGATGACTTGCAAATGTCGAAACCCTGAATGGCAGCCGACTAAAGACACAATCGATACCTACTTGCAGCTTGTCAACATGTCTACAGCCAAGTTCTTCCCGCGTGCAAAAGCACATCAATTCTCGGAGAATGCGCCAACTATGTTTCGACAAGGCTTACCGGAGCTCACCAAGTCACATTTGGCTATCTGTCGTATCGATACTCAGGACATCACCGAAATGGTCTCATCTTTGCGTACGTGATGGCAATGGAAAGTATCGGATGGACATTTGAGAATTTGAATCCGTCACAAGCTGCACGCGATGAAGTGATACGCAACATTGTGACTGCAAACAATGTACCCGACACTACTGCTCGAAGTGGTCGTGGTCGTGGATTCGGTCGAGGCTCGCACTGTCAGTTCTACGACAAACAGCGTGGTTATCGCAGTGATCACATGCAGGGAAGTGATCGTGGTCAAATACGGGAAGGGGGCCACACATGCTGGATTTGCAACAAAGTGGGCCATCGCTCACATGGGATGTCCGCACAAAAATGGTGCTCAGCAACAAACCGGACCCCTCATCGACAGCAATTGCAACTGACGTCTGGTGCATCACGCGGAGCTGTTGTTCCGGTCCTATCGCAAGGATAATCCACTGGGTGCAGGTGGTGGTGTGTGTTACATTTGCGGTGACTCGACTCACATAACGAATAACAGTCCGAACAAACATCAAGTGAAACAAGAAGTGACATTCGCGCAGACATCAACCGCTAATGCTGCTGCGATTAAAACAGCACCTGCAGAGCAACGGCCTGTCGGCTACACTAGGGAACACAGTCGGCTACGGCTACACAGTCGTATCACGACAAATCAGACTCAGCAGTCTGAGGTCAAATAAGCAAGATTTACTCGTAAACAGCGCAGGATTCAGACAATAAGCTGCAGAAACACAAGCCGGGTGCCTGAATCAGTCGTATCTGACTGACCCGATGGGGTATAACCAGTGGTTTTAAAAAAAACAGTGGTTTTAATTCGTTCCAAAAGTTAAGAAAATCTTATTATTCTTAAAATCGAAAATTTCTCTATTTTTTGCTCTAAACGTTTTTGCATAAAAATTACCACTGTTGACATCACCTGACCCTACCTGGGTGTATTGGGTGCCATAATCATTGTTTTGTCGCATCTGGACATAGTTCACACACACACAGGGACTCTCATATGACCACACACGTACATGCGACGGGTGGGCATTTTATTGATCCATGCCGCAAACCCAAAGAAGTGATTCGATGTAGTAT